>JACXSJ010000473.1:0-285990 GCA_014851325.1 Pentalonia nigronervosa | reverse complement strand
GTTTATGGTTCGAATTTTCAGCCAATACAATTAAATTAAAAAGTTATAGCAACGTTCTGTTTGGGTGTAAATACATATCCATGTTTTGAAAAATAACAATAGAATATTACGCCCATTATCCAATGCATACACTTTATTTTTATTTGTATAGTATAGGTACCCGACGCTAGTAATTATAATTTTAATTATTACAATGGGTCGAATAATTATTATAACCACATTAGTTTTGAATTGGTGTTTAATAAATTAGTTATGATAAGTATTTTATTGTATGGGTACTCAAATAGTTTTTATTTTAATATTCTTTTGTTCGTATAATCATTTAGTTAACTGATATTAGTTTTATTTTATAAACTTTCGTTAAAGCCTTATACAGTATAAAGTTTATTACAGTTCAATTATTATTTACTGTATAATACGTATTTAACACAGTTATCAAGTTTATAATTAATAAATTATCATTTGTTTGTTTTCATTTATAATTATATAATTTAATATTACGTAAATACAGTTTATTTCAATATTAGAATAGTTATTCGAATCTAAAAATGCCTTCAATCTAAGCAGCAACGATTATATTATATTAATAACATGATAATTAATCTGCGAAAGTAAAACGTCAACAGTTTTAAATCTTTTTACATTTAAATTGAATTTATCGAAGTTAAACACAACACTAAACGGGAAAATAAATAATAAGTTTATACGCCGCTTAAGTGGTTTTTTCAATTTAAGAATAAATGAGGAAAGATAAATAAACATTATTTACATACATCAATATATGATACTGTATAATTATTTAGTGCCTATACTACATCAGGATCATACAAAATAGGTAGGTACCAAATATAATTATTATGGTCGACGAACAGAAATCTTTTATTCGGCAATTCAACACAAACGTTAAATTCAATTTCACGTGATATTAAATAAACATCAGATTAATCTCATTACACAGGATCTCTGCTGCTGTAGCGCAATGTTCTCGATTAAAAATATTTTCTTCAAAATAAAATGTTTTTTTTTTTAAAGAGAATTAAAGCGTGAATAATTTGATTTAATTAAATCGAGTTCTTATATTGAACAAATATATTATTATGTTGTGCTCGTGTATAGTGTATAATTTTAACGATTCAGCAGTACCAACAATGAAAATAATCCAACACACGTTTAAAATTTTAAATTGGACCAGAAAATGTGAAAGCATGGTTGTCGGACTGATCAATATCGTAATGGTTGTTAAACTGTTAAAGTTAATTAAAAGCAGTAAAACTTTTATTTTTTGACGGACATCGTAACTGTTAGATGTATGACGATATATATTATAACAGAGACGAATGTCTGCGGAATAGAAGAAAATTTTGAATAAATTCGTCACCCGTGACGCATATACAGCGCGGTCATAATACTCGTGTCACGAAAATGGACGGAAAACCATAAAATTCTTATTAAACTGTTTTCCAAAGTCTTTGCATCATAATAAATCTCTGATCATTTCGTATACAGAGTAGTTCACCTAATATATGATCATCCACAAATTTATTCAAATTCAGACCTTTGAAATTTTTAAGATTTTAAATATATTTTTAAGACAGTATTATTTTAAATTACTTATATTTGTTATGCTTTTAAAGGAATATCCTGTGGCTTTACAAACTATTTTTTTTTTAATTGAGACCTATATTTTTTTTTCTGTAAATTGTTATGCAGTCGATTTTTTTTTTAATTGATGATGTATCTAAATTGAAACGATCAGTGTTTGAGTTGTTAAACTGTGTGTACTAAGGATAATTATATCCGTACTCCATTGAACTAACAGGTCTGAAAATATAGAAACTATTATGTCGCTTTGATGATTTGAAAATTATTTTAATTAATATTAATCTATTGTTAACATTTTATAATATTCAAAAATTGTCTTAGTAGTTATATATATATATATATAGTATACTAGAATTACATCAATTTGTATGTTTTATGTACAACCAATATTAAAGACTATTATCCTTAGTATGCATGTATTTTAATAAATCAGAAAAAATATACTACTTTGAGTTTCGATTCAGAAACATCAAAATGTAAAAATAAATCAACTGTTTTATAATATACAGTAAAAAAGAGTGGTTTCTCTATAAAATAAGTTTATTTCACCCTCGGGCCACTTCTTAAATGGTATAACAAATCTAAGCACTTGAAAATATGGTCCTTAAGTATACTTAAAATTTCCCAAATATACAATTATTTAAATAGGTACATTATGTATTGTTAAAAGAAAATATATGAATGAGTAAATGAGCTTAGTAATAATCACATTGTATATACGTGTAGCCCTGTTAGCGTTCGATATACTATTTAAATATTATATGGTATTTGCAGGTTATTATTTTTAAGGTCGGTCGTTTTTAGTCATAGTCTTATACGTCCGTAATCCGTACAGTTGGATACGTGTATAATGGGTTATCGAGTTCATCAAAACTTAGGTTTTATTATTATTATTATTATTATCATGGTCGTCATTATTATTGGACCGGGTTTATCATTGCGGTGCGTGGTGGTACCTCATAATTTCTCAGTGTCTCTAGTCTCGTTTTAATAACGCGTTTAACACGGATTTGATTAGAAATTTATGGACCTGTCGTAATAAAACACCATGTAATAACTCGAACCATAAAATTGAAGATTGCCGAATGACAAGATCTTAAGGCGCTGTATTTTTTCCCCAAGTTAAATGCTCCAGCAGTGTTTTCTATTTCTCGCAAAAGCTGCCATTTAGAAAAAAAAAGTTATTGGTTTTTCGTAGTTTTTCGTGGTTGTTGCTTTTTATTCGTTACGCGCTCACTTTTATTGCTTGCTAAGTCATCCGATCGTTAATGGATAAGACTGAAAAAGTTTGTGTCGAAAACAATTCTCAAGTTCTGAGAGCTGTCTATACATATTATTTATATTATTATATAATATATCCATTACGGTTATCAATTTTAATTTCCATCAACGGGTCCTTTACGACATTGTCTGCAGTTTACGCACATACATCGTGTTTTGTAAAATTTACAACGATATCGGTATATAGTACAATTGATTTTTCGTATTGATTCCACAATAATTTTTGTAGTCACCATTGTTTATTAATAAAAACACGGCGCGGAGTTTTTTTAAAAAAATTAAAAACATTGAAAACATGCTTATGTGTGAAAATATACTAGACTTATAATTGCAGGCCTATAGTGAGTGATTGGGTAATGAACTAATGTATATGACAAAAATAACATATATGGGTCTAACAGTACAACACATTTCAACTAAATACCGAATATCATCGTTTCCTAACTTCAAAATGTTAATTTTAATATAAATATTATATTTGACAAAATAAAAAAATAAATTTAAAATGTCTTGATGACCGTATAGTAGCCGAAGCTGTAATTAAGATCAATAAAAAAATATATAAAACGAACTGATATAAAATTAATGACGGCAATAGAGTATAATATTATTATATATTATAATTAAATCATATGTTATATGCTAGCGTACCTATACATAATATATAATATGACGAAATGGAATTTTGAGAGTTAACACTCAGACGAGTATGAATATTACGATATTAAGTGCATATTAGCAGTGCTTGACAAAAAACTCTATGATTGACCGACAAATATAGTTTACAGAAATTACATCTATTAAGATATTTCAATAATAGGACTTGCATTTGAAAGAAAAAAATTTCGTTTTACGTTATTTACACAATTTAAACGTTGTACAATTGTTGCATTTTACCGTTATTTAGAATATTAAATGTTATACAACTTTTGCATTTATCGTTATTTAAAATTGAAGCTTTATACAACTTTTGCGTTTATCGTTTATTGTAAAAAAATATCTAATATGGAGAATGACCCGGATACGGTGAATATAACAAATTTTTAGATTCATGAAAATAAATCGCGTGGAATAAATATTTTAAACAATATTTGAAACCAATATACATTTTAAGCAAACAGATTTTAAATTGTTTCGTTTTGTGTTATTTTTCGTTAGTCGTTATGTCTTTTGTTGTGTGATGTTTAATTATTTTTTTTAACTGTTTTTTCGTTTTCATTACATCCACAAATATTAACCGTGTTTTGTCATTTAGGATAACATTATTATAACGTTTGCAAGCCCTGATTTCAATGTATTTATTATTACATTCATTGAATTTGTTAATATTATAATAAGGATTAAGAAGATATTGTATAATAATGGACGTTTAAATATACGTAATTTTAGTATAAAAAAACTAGTTAAAACAATTAACTTTTTTATAATTATAGTTATAAAGTATATTATTTTAAATTTTTAATATATTATATTAAGCCATGTATAATAGGTGTTTGTACAAACTCAATAAATGTATATTATATTTATTGAAACTTATGAATTTTGATTCGTTATGGATAAGTAAACGTTAATTATCGAGTTTTCTCATCAAACACCTAAACACTGCTTATAACAACTATAAAATACCTAATATTATAAGTTCGTCATCAGTCACTGTGATACTGTTCGTTGTGAAAAACACTATAATGATCGCATTAAACAAGCTAACGACTTACGGTCTTAGGTACAAGGGATGGTTATATATTATTTATAAGCATAAGTATAATTATTAAAGACTGAGTATTATTATTATTATTATTATGTGCACGTGGAGGATGAATGGGAATGAGGTTAGTTCTGGTTCGAGAGCCGAAAAACATTGAAACATATTTTACAATCGAATAAAAATGTACATTACTAATGCAAGCAACGTACAATACAAAATATTATATATTATTCACAGTGCAAATGATATTAATGTTCCCATATTTTGTATAGAAACGTTGAAGAGAATTTGATGTTAATCTTTGAATCGTAATTAATTTCCTCGCAGCGGGAAACGTTTATGAATTATAAATACAAACAACGTCTGTAAATTAAATAATAATATAGTGTAATGCCCACTTTGAAGTAGATCAACGCGATAACTGTATCAACATTTCACTCGTGAATGAATTGATGATGTCTATTTGTTTTGTTGTATTATTTTGTTGTATTATTGTTTTTTTTTTTTTTTTAATACTAATGATATGGATTATATTCGATTGAAACTTACAACAATAAAATAATAACAGAGACAAAAAACAACCGTCGTTAAACAATTTTTTATTTACTTTGGATAATAATAATAATTATCAGTTTGCTAATAATAGAATGGCTGGTGCGATACGGACGATTTAAATAATAATAATTGCAAAACGATTTTAAGCTTCCAATATCAATATACAAAGCCATTTATCTTCAATTGTTTTTTTTTTTTGGCGGTAGCACATAAATCATTGAATACTAACTATTATTATTTTGTTTTAAATAAAACCGTAAATAATTTTTTGCATTTCACGCGTTGCACATACAATAATATTATAATATAACCTCGTGTAGCCCCGGAGCTAACGTGTTCATACGATAGTTGGCAAACGCTACAACATAATATCAATATAATATTGCATTCATAGAAAATATTATGTTTTGTGTTTGAAATAGCGTACTTATACGTCTTGACGACATCGCTATGATTATTATAATATTATAAATCGCTACGAGAAGATAGAAAAAAATAAGATTATTAAATATTTTGTTTTCCTTCGGCGGTAATATATAGATACGCAACGATTCAATATTATTACCGTATAGCTGATCGTTCGACGAATACTGTATAATAAAAAAAAATAATAATAATATATTTATTATTTATTTACGCATAACTCGATAACGAGCAAAAATAAATACAGCGCACAAATCAACATAAATGGGCGGTTAGAAATGGGTTGAACGATTTTAAGGTCGATTTGCTCAGCCGATTAATACAGTATAAGTAACGTTTATTAATCGGTTTTCACAGGTGTGCCATTATAAATTATACATTTTAAGGGCGAATGGCAATTTCGTGATTTTCGTTAATGCCCAGACGGAGTGAGAAAACTTTTTAGTGTATTTTTAATGGTTTTATTATAAAATGACATGTCCTAGTATAATTCCAAACACATTTTATAATATTACTATTCATTTTATTCAAACGAAAAAAACAGTTAATTATTTTCATCGATTGTTAAACGAATTTGATTTCGTTTAATCTAGCTATCCCTTACGCAATGTATTTTAAAAATATCGTCTGTTTTTTTTCCCCGATGGCGCAGGCGGGTAGTTTTGAGAGGGGACGAAATTCTGCGCGATCTACGCTGCGGTGGCGGCCGGTCCAGTACGGCGTGCAGATAATCTCGATTTTATCGTTATATATTATTTATAGCGTTTTCGCCGCGGACCACACGATAAACGCGGCGGCGGCCGACTTTTCCGTTTTTACGCTCACAGACTTATATTTTATATATATTATCATCATGTCCGCCGGTTGGTGAATTGCGTGGCAATAATATAATTTTTACAGTCGTAAGCTCGCCCGTTCGCCCGGCTCCGAAAGTTTTTCCAGCTGCGACGATGGCGGCGGTACAGTCAAAAAACCTGCGACTATGTGTGATTTATGCCACCCGCCGGAGGAGGAGGAGGAGGAGGAGGAGGAGGTTGAAAAACCTTTCTTACGGGGCGCACGCTCGCCTATAAATATATATAATATACACGTACGGACGTGCACGATCCGACCCTTTTACGCTACAGATATTGCATTGTACGCATAAACGCGTATCGTATAATACATATATTATATTATATATGCACATATATATATATATAATATTGTGCGCCAGTAATATATATTTGTTGGTGCATATATATTATATATGTAGGTATATGTGGTAAAAGAGACGACGTTATATAATACTATTTTAATAATGCGTATATATTATATTATATTACAATATAATATAATAGGACTGCGCGTCAAACGGAGTGGCGGCGTGTCAATATCGTTTAGAGCAAGTCGTGCCGTTTTGTACACAATGTAATATATTATGTGAATAAGAGTTTTTTTTCGAGGGAAAATACGGGTTTAGAGGCGCTAATACAGGGTACGTACGGTCGTAGTATACTACCATCCCGTTTTCTTCTTCAATAACGCAGTTCTTCAAAATCAGATTTTTCGAATTTTTAAATTTAATATATCTATTTAAAGACCATATTTTCAAATTGTTGTGTTTTTTTGTACTATACTTAAAAGAGTTGTGGAGATACAAACTTCTGTTTTTTAATTGACAAGCCCCACCTTTTTATTACAAATTATTCAGCGGATAATTTCTTTAAAAATGTTGAGGTATAAAAATCAAAATTCAAACGAATATTTTTTGAGTTATTTTAACTTTGTGTACTAAGGGTATTATGTCAAACGTAATGTGTTTGAAAGATATAGAGGATATATGGTAATTTTAAAATATTAGTAATTTATATTGATCTATCAATATTCATAATTTATGAAAATGGTCTATGCATAATACATATATTAGATCCGATATTATATATTAGTTTATTTTATATTTATGTAAAACCATTTTTAAGGACTATCATCCTTCGTATTTTAATAACTGAACAATTACTCGTTTGAAATTTGAATAAGACATTAAGTATCTACAAAAAAATTTCGAAAAAAAAATATTCACTAAATAATTTACGATAAAAAGGGAAGGTTCTCATTTTAAAAACAAAAGTGTGTATCACCTCCTTAAGTAGGTGCCTAGTACAAAAATTAAAAAAAAAAATAAAAACATGGTCTTTAAGGGAACATGTTAAATACTCCAAAAATGAGAATATGAATAAATTCAAAACGAAGGCGAGCATATTTAGTGAATCACCCTGTGTGACACGTGTGCAGTACGTTTCAACTTTTTCCATTTTCCACTATATATTATACGTTTATTATATGCTTTCCGAGTGATACATTATATTATAAATATAGATATAATATAATATATAATGTGTGTCTATATATGTGATGTCGAAACTCCAGTTTCCACATAAATATAGTATATAATATTGTCGGGACTATCTGCGCTGAGGTTTTGCGGGCTTGCGAGAGCTGGGCGTTCCCGCCGTAACATTTTTATAATAGTAATATTATTATTATTCATTACGAGACAACCGATAATAGTTTCGAACAGTTATCTCGTCGTCTCAGCGATACGACTGCAACGGAGATGGGGGAAAAATATATAATATTGTATTTTATTAGCGACAACACAGCTTTTTCCCGGAGCGCGATTTCGGTGGATCTGCATGTGCCAGATTTACGATTGCATTAACAATCGTTTAAGTCGACTATATAATATTATTTTAATAACGACGTCGGGGATTTTGATTGAAATCTCCTCACCGAATATTTGGTTTATGATATTCCATTGGAAAACGTGATGTTCGTGACACCGTTAATGTTAAATCTAACATTTTATATAATCACACAACATTTATCACTTGTAAAAATTCAAAGTCGATTTGAAAATACAAAAAATCACGTCACGTTGTTAAAAGGCTTAGCTTGATATATACCCTTCCAAATCTATAAATGATTAATTGAGTTGCGTCAGCTTTGGGCATTATTATTGCATCCGAGCGTACTTGAATTGATGGTAATAAAAACACTCACCAAACTAATCAAAAGTGGATCAATTCAAAAATATGAAAAGCAACAATTCGAAGCGAGTACGTAATTATTACTGTCCATGTACATTTTTCTAGCTAGTTCCGTGACGATTCACATTTTAGAGAGTTGTTCTTACATTTTGATGCACATTATAATATATCATAATATAGGTACTCACAAAATACATAATCATTGTAGTTGATTAACAGCCAAATTTAATATTAAATCGGACTTACACAAATCGATTTCCAACGAATTCTTGGCTATCACAATTATATACAAGCTCTACACATATATACTTATGATTAATAAATAATGAGATATTACTATTTTCAAAATGATATTTTAACCGTTACACATGTGATATCGATGCATTATTAAAACGACGAAAAATGTTGGAGTTTTATATTAAATATTACAATATTGTACCCACCCATTGATAAGTACCGGAGCCGTAGATTCTCATTAATAAGATTATTTCCCTGCATCTTTACTAATTACCATCCATATCTAAGTATTTTAAAATGCACATAAATGCGTCTTTGAAGACGGCGGCGGCGATTCGTTCCAAACCGTTTCGTCATTATATGATATACCCATTTTTGAGTGACGTTCTAAGCGTTTAGCCGTCGATCGTTCTGCGACATATTTCGGCAATTATTATTAATTAATATTACACAGGAAATATTTTCCTAAGTGTTGTTTAATATAATAATATTTGACAATATCGAGTGCCTGCATCGGAGTAATAGTAATTTATGTCGGTAAATACGCCGCTGCTGATGTTGTATCGACGACTGCACAAAATTAATAACATTATATAATGCACCTAGCCTAACCGCCTGATGGATTTTAGTGACGCACCCGAAGATGAACATCATCCCTAGGAAGAGCTCTAAGTTTATAGTTACACTCCGACCGCATTATAATATAACTAGATTTGTGTATACGTAACCGCGTCGCCATGTGTCCTAGATAAATCTTATCGCGGAGTTTGGAGCCAAATTTATGCTTTGGCTCTAAAATCTAAGCTCATACTAAATTCTTCTTTTTAGCTATGTATTTATACTATTAAGTTTTAGTGTTTTCCACGTAACTGCATTTGCAAATGTAACATTGCATCGCGTAGTACAGTTGTTGTCTGTTGCTGCGATTGTGTACGCGCTGAAGGAGTTTTATTGAAGTCCCGGACGAAACTATTTTCATTCGTTTCTATTTTTGGTATGCGGATGATTTTACGTTCGGTGTGATTAAACGGGATTAAGCTTGATTTACGAAGATTTAAGTCGGACGTAGTAAAATGGATAGTAAAAAAAAAAAAAAAATAGTAAAATGTTAGCAAAACTATACAGGGATAACTGTATACGAATATATAGGAGTCAGCGATACACATCGTGTACGATACTATTTAAATATAGCACTAGGTTTTTATTTTCAATTTCTAAATCAGACCTTCGAGCAATCGTTGAAAAACGATTTCGTACAAATATACGACCTATATAGGTACCAATAAAATATCGATCGTTTACCAGCTATATAGTGTGGAACATCAAAGTAGGTGTTATAAAAAATATATTCTCTCCGATGATAATAGTAATAATAATTTCCGTGATTTCTCGTCGCGTATACGATGAATATACAAATAATAATAATATTATAATATACGGCTGGCGGTACGTGTTATATAATATATATGTATATACTTACATATACGTGTTGGCAAGCGTTCTTAATATGATAAAATGGAAACGTCATGTTCTCTTGATATATTAATTTATTAGTACCTAATAAAAATTCCGCGTCGAATATTATTATGTTGTTGTATACAATAACATTCAGAGCCCACGACGACGCCGCCGCCGCCGCCGCCGCCTGGTATTACAGTATACCTAATATTATAATATACTAAACAGTCGTCGTCAGTCGTGGGTAGAGGTATAATATTTATTATACAAATCGTATAGATAATATTCACGCGTATTCATTATATAATACACATTATTATTATATACCTACTTATTGTGCATGATTTATATATATAAATCGGTGTGCGTCATTAAAACACAATACCGAAATAGGACGCATAATAAATATGATAATGATTACAAACGGAATTAATGGATTCGACGGTTTCGTTCGAAATTGATTACGCGTCAGCCGAAAGTCGACGAAAAGCGTTTTGTTAACGTCATTTACACCGCTACGCGTCTTAATAATAATAATAATAATAATTCTCAGACGTTTCCCCGCGAAGTTCTCCCGCACATCATCATCGTCGTAGATCGTCGATATTATTAATTCAATATTGCTGTTGCACACATTCCAAATAATCACGACTGTTGGCAATAATAATAACAATAATAATAATTTCTCGCCGGTCGAAAAATATCATTGTACGCGCTTGCCGTGTTTGATTTAATCACGACGATGCAGAATACATCTTTGCCCGACGATTCGCGGAGCAAGTACGCCGTCGGACCAAAATAAAAAATGGTGCTAAACAGCCGTTTGAAAAATCGGTTCGATTAGGTTAGTGCGTTAGTGCGTAAGTAAGGGCGTACACTGTCCGTCTATATGAGTATTTAATAATTTTACAATATTGTTGTACACACAATATGCGTATAATACGGATTGGGTTAGGCAGGTCGGTTGGTCCTAACCGTTCGATACTGCACAATAATATAATAATAATATGATAAATAAAGTACAATAATATACGACAATATAACAGGCGCCGCGTTACACGGCCGTGGAATAAGCAATCGTTAAAGAATACGTTTTTAATTTCAAATCGTGAATGATTGACGAAATCGCATCGATTGTGTTATACGAAACAGTATAATATTTAATTATATAATAATATAATAATAAAGTACGTTTGTCCTTATGAAGAAAATTAATTAAGTACTACGTTATAACAATACGACGAATCTAAAATAAGAAACCACTCTTCTGGTGTCAAGCAAAATATGATACGAATAATATATAGATCACTACAAACATTAATTCAAATGGATGTTAATCAAATGTAATTGATTTTTGAGTTCCGTACGTGTTAAAAAATATTTAAGTGTATTCTTTGATTGTTTTCACAACGAGTCTATACTTCGAGCTACGTTCGAAATTTACGACCAACAATTTAAAAAAAATTAAATTTATGGCGCACTCCAGTTTAAAATATTGTATCCACCCGTATATTATTTAGGTTTTAACCGTAAACGTTTCGTACAAAAGGATAGCCTGCTTTTTAAGAATAATACATATTTTGTGACCGTTAACCAGATGTTCGTTGGTGGTGTATTTCAAGGTCGAGCTACTAACAGGTATTATTATAACCGATACATGATTTTGTGTCCCTTTTAGTAGGTGGCGCACGATATGCGAGTACCACGTTTGTATACAGGTTTGGGTACAAAATCCCTACCAACCCTTCAAAACATCACGATAGCAGAAGAAAATGAATGCAACGTTGGTAACATGAATGATTTAATGCAATATTTTTAATTTTCAAATGAAATATTGTTTATATTTTTTAAACATAGTAAATTTACTTAAAGCTCGGACACACAGAACGCGGTCTGTCGCGGCGATCAGCGATATTTTCCCGCGGCGGTAAGGCGGTAAAGATGTAATACGTAATATCACATTATCCCCGTCACACAGAAGGCGGTCTGTCGCGGCCGGACAATTCAGATCGCGACGACAGGCGACAAAGTCGTACAAAATTACAGATTACCGCGCGGGCAATTTGCGATCCGTTTTTAATTACCTTATATAAAATTTATATTATGGACGAAACTGAGATGCTGATCGAAGAAGTCAAAAAATATGTGTTCTTATTCGATACATCTCACCAATATTACAAAAATGTTGTAAAAAAAACAGAAGCATGGACTAAAATATCGGAACAACTGGGAATAACTAGTAAGTGTATAGTCTAATATAGTGTAGTATAGTAAAATATAATAGAATATATACCTCTAAATTTTACATTCATTGTATTTATGGTAATTTGTAGGTAATAGGTATTTAAAAATTATGTATTGTATTTTTATTCACTTGTAGTAGTACGTACTCAAAATAAATTAATCTATTTTATGGTATATACGTATAGGACCTATACTATAGGTAATAGGTATTGTAATATATTGCCAAGTTCAATTAGGTAATTCCTATTTTATAGAAATATTTTATTTTTATTTGTTTTGACAAACAAAATATTTTGGTATTTAATTTTATTACACGCTATTGATAAAAACTGTATACATATTCATAAGATGAATTTATTAATCGTTTATTTAATAAAAATATTACCGAACAGTGTACACCCGATATAGAAATAAATATTGAATACTATACTAAAATGCTAAATAATATTATATTCTAATAATAATACTATAATATTTAAAAGCATAGTTTGCATTTCATTTATTAAAATAACTCGCAAACTGTTCTCGAATTTTAAATGCAGCCGTATTTGTCCTTCGATTAGTCGATTTCATGTCCGATAAAGCTCGAATAGTTTCAGTTTGCTCCTCACTTTCAATGAATGTGTTATTATTTTTAATCATAATGTAGTTATGTAGGTAGCATGCAGCTTTCACAATGCATTCGGCAGTTTTAACATCCGTTTCTATTGATCTTAGGAATACTCGCCACTTCATAGCTAATATACCAAACGCATTTTCGACCACACGGCGCGCTCTGCTTAGTCGCATATTGAAATTTTTCTTTTTTATATCACTTATCATAATGGCTTTAGGGTAAGGTCTCATCAAATAAGTTTGGAGAGCAAAACCTTCGTAGCCAATGAATACGTGGGAACAGGATTATCGGTACCTGGAAGTGGCTTCGAAGGTAGAATAGTTTTTCCATCAATGTAATGCTGAAAAAAAGCGGAATTTTCGAAAATAGCACTGTCGCTGTGACGCCCGTAACTACCAATATCAACTACTATAAACTTGTAATACGGGTCTACTACCGCTAAGAGAACGACGGAAAAAAAAATTTTGTAGCAGAAATAACTTGACCCACTATTACTAGGACATTTTACTTTAATGTGCTTTCCATCAATGCTTCCTAGGCAGTTAAGAAATCCCCAAACTTTTGAAAATCCCTCCACAGCTTCATTCCATATCTGTTCAGTAGGTGCAGGTAAATAAGTTGCATGTAGACTGTTCCAAATTTCTTGACACACTTCTTTTACAATTTTTGAAACAGTTGATCGTCCTGTTCGAAAAGAAAAAGCAATACTTTGGTGGCTGTCACCGGTAGCTAAATATCTAAAAAATTAATAAAGATTCATAAAATACTTTTTAGATTTTGAGCAGAGCGATGAATGTATTGATTTTACAATGATGTGTTTTTTTTTTATTTTTATAAAATTTTATTTGTTGGGTAAAAAAGTTAGAAAATTTAATACGAAGCTCCTAATATAATTGTTACAATAATAGTTGAAAAATATTTAAAATACATAAACACAATTTTTTTTTAAAAATCAGTTAAAATTTAGACAAAATTTATCAAAATTTAAATTTTAAATTATTTTGTAGTTAAAAATGTATAAAATGTTCAACTTTTATAGCTAAAGATTGAAAATTTAAAACAAGGTTCCACGTAAATAGGTTATAATATATTAATAACTTTAATCACAATAATATCATCGATTAATATACTTAGTAATATCATAGGTAGGCTGACTGACCGTCTTCGCTCAGAATAATTTTTCTTATACAATGATATTATATCATTGGATTCAAATTTAACACAATCTATTACAGTTAGTCACTTGTAACCTAATGTACAGCAGAATGACTCCCACTTACCCACCCTTTTTTAATATATTGTTATCTTTTGTAATTTTAATCTCTCTATTTTATTTTATTCTATTCAACCTCGTATTATTTTAATATTTTTCAGGTGAATTGGCCAAAACTAAATGGAAAAATTTGCGTGATTCCTATATGAGATTCAAAAAAAGTGTAAAAGGAGAAACAGGGCAAGCTAAGAAATACCATAAATGGCCATGGAGTAGCCACATGGAATTTTTAGATGATACTCTCAAATTTCGTCCACCAAGCAGTAATATATCTGATATGTCAATAGGATCACCTAATAGACCAGAAACACCACCACAGATGGCACACAGTTCAGATACACACGAAAGTATTATTTCTCCAAGTGCCAAACAAATGCCACCCCCTTTAACACCACGGAAAAAACTTAAGTCACATCATGAAATTAATGACGTTGAAAAAGTTATCGACTATTTGCAAACAAAAAAAAGAACACAACTCGACGGTACTGATCATTTGTTTTTAAGTTACGCGGATACTTTTAAAAAATTTCACCCTCAAATACAAGCTGAACTTAAGATAGAGCTTGCAACATTATTCGCAAAAACTGAACTAAGAGAGCTACGTGATCAAGTAACACTAACATATTATAGTGACAATTCAGCTACCAGTTCCCCAAATTCTCAGTATAGTTTTGAATCACAGAGCCAGCCAGATAATCTTTCTTATACAACGACGAGGGATGTTTATGAAAATGCGAGCAACATGATTATTGGATTAGGGTTGCCTAACTCTAATCAATATATTAATTAAGAAATTTTACTTTCTAATGTTAAAACTAATATGTTTTATTTACACTTTTTTTTACTTTAAAAACATTGTTAACTAAAAATAACTAAGATATTACACAATATTTTTCAATTTTAATAAATGTATTAGGTATAATCAGTTTTTTTTATTTTTATCTATCTTAAAATAAATGTATTTATATTTATTATTAGTTTAATTTTTGTTATATGTTATTTTGAGAAATTTACCTCAAACAAATAGCTAATCTTTCCCTTGAATTGATTGGTTCTCTCCAGTTTGTTGGCAATTTTGAAATATTTAATTTTACTAGGTCATGTAATTCCTCGAAAGACTCTTGTGTCATACGAAAATATTAAAAAAAAACGATCTTCATGTGATTGAAGTTCAATACAAAGACGATGGTATTTGTCAAATGCTTTTCTTTTCATATTTATTTCATGCACCCAACATCGTCTTTTTATTTTATTTAGAAGGGCAAGTAGAAGAAGAAGTTGCTCTTCGTCAGAACTTGTCAAGTTCTATTGAATAAATAATAATATAATGAAAAAAACACTGAAAAATATCGTTGATTTGTAACTATATGACTACAACCGCAGGTGGATATTGTGACTGGCAAATATGTTTTTAGACTAGACCGCTTATGAAACATACGCATGGTGTGTGGCGTCACCAGATCGCTGACCGCCGCGACAAACCGCGTTCTGTGTGCCTGAGCCTTTAGCTTACTAAATTTTGTCTACAGCCGTTTTTGTACGGTTGTTGCGTTACAAAATAATATCTTTTATTAAATAGTAAGGTAAAGTAATAATGCGTCCAAAATCGTATTTCATCAATAAAATGCAACCACATTCATTTCTACATGGTATTCGTTGGAATATTTTTGTACTCGAACAACAATAGACTACCAATAACGAAACATAAATGTGACCCTATGTGGACGACAATTGTAGTCGCTTGCCTTTACCTGTGAGAATTCTTTGTTCAGTGGTAACCGTATAATCGTATAGTATCGACCTCAAAGTAGTATCAACCGTGCTTACCCAAATCCCATTAAGATAACACATTGGACGAACGTGACCACAGTAACATTTAATGGTATCTAGATATTTTCGTAGACAGCAGACAATATTAAAGTGTCAATAATAAACAATTTGTTCGAAATTTGATTTTTATAGATCGAAATACTCCGAATAATATTCTGCTTTAAGACATTAAATAAAAAATGTATGTTGTTTAAAAGAATAACAATAAAATAGACAAAAATATAATTTTCCAAAAATGTTGTTTTGTAATAACTTAAAATTGTGTAAAAGAAATATTCTTTTCCGAAATTGTGAGTGTTTTGCGTTACCTAGACCACCTTGTACATATTATGTATGTTATCCTATGCTACGTTATTTTCCGCCATTCCCTTACTATAAGTTATAAAATAATATATCGGGCATGTTGTACAAATTATTAGTAGACGGTCATTTGGTCTTTGGGGAGCAACTGTGCGTGATGCACTGAACTGAATATATGGAATGCGTGCATTGGGTCTAAAAACATGTCCCACGCCCTATTAGGCTGTCATTTTGAGTATTGTTATGAATAAAAAATACAACTTATCTGTATTATATGCAATAATATTTGCTATCATAAAAAAATCAACAAGAAATCACTATGGTTACAACGATTCGTGGTGATATCATAGAATAATTATGTGATATACCATGATTAAAGAAAGTATTATCTATAGCCGTGGATATCACTTATTTTTCATAGAAGATCAGGTAATAAATAATTTTGTTCATGAAAAATCGTGGAGAAGAATATCGACAAGCTCAAAATGTCGGAATTTATAGGTGAGACACTTTTGGTATTAGAATCTATAGTATAGATATTTTTATAATTTGCTATAATTATGAACCGTATCCGAATGGCGTATAAACTGTGATAAACTGTGGTATTGTGGTAGTGTGGTAAGTGGTTCTACCATGAATCGAAATTCGAATCACAAAATATAACCGAATCAGTGAAACCAGAATTACAACAAAAAAATTTATTTTTATTTTTTGTTATCTGGGTCGACTCTTTCAACATAGTGACCCATTCAAAATGATCCGCACGTTGACGAACGACCCATCGTTACTCTACACACAATACGTATTCCATGTATACAGTTCATTGATGTGACACTTCTTAGATTTCAATAAATTTTCTATTTAATCTTTTATTTTTTAAATATTTTAGTTCAATTTTTGAAGATGTTTAAGTGTATTAAATGTGGAAAAATCTATGCAAAAAAACAATCTTTAAGAAGGCATTTAAAGATAAACCACAAAGGAACCATAATTTTATGCGGATTTGGTAAATAATATTATTTTCATTTTAAACACAATAATTACTAATTTTTTATAATATTTATATGTTCTAATATGTAAGGTCGTCCGAAGGTTTTAAACCGAACACCTCCCACCAATACACCGCACGACGAAGCCTCAGCTGTACCGTATTGTAGGATGGCGGCTATGTCTACAACAATCACATCGCATCTAAAGGAATGTGTGGAATGTGAAACCACTATTAAACAAACAATAGCCACCCCCGTAACTATTACAACTCCCGATGTTGGCTCACCGACGTTGCCGTCGCAGAAACGTATATACTATACCGAGAATAAGGGTAAAATTTAACAAGAAAAACGTAGCGTAGCTTTGGATACATGCTATTTAGACATATAATATAATATTATATATATTTATTATAAAAATGTGTTGCCAGTTTTATATAGCAGTATTTTTTGCTATGGAATTAAACGTTTATCATTATTATTGGATATACCGATTTCTAGACATTGGGTTGTTAATGGGGATCATTATCGATAACTTTTGATATACCTATTTAACTTATTTTTGTTGACAGTATTATGTGCATACTGTTGTATTTAAAAGTTATTTATTATTATTATTGGTCAATGAAAAAACTTGATTATTGAGGGATAGAACGGTGGATTAAATTAAATATTAAATAAATCACAATTAAATTTTATTGATTTGTTTCACGGCACTTAAAAATAACGCTAAAAATGCTTATATTTTATATGAGCGCACTTATTTAAATATGGAAGGGAAAATGAGAAAAAACGTATACACGATAAAATATGTAAGAATATAAATATAAATATCATATTTAATATGATTTAATATATAAGCTACCAACGAAAAAAAACATTCACATTGTATGAATTAATCAACAATTTGAAAAAAAATGCTTGGACATAACAACCTTTATTTAAAAACTAAAACAAGTAATTAATCCATAGGACAATCTATAAAAATTGTAAAATTTTATTATATTAGATTTGACAAATTATTTACTGAATTAATTGACGAATACATTATTGTTTCATAAATTGTTTAAAATAATAATAATAATAAGCTTTTAAACCCGACAGTAAAAAATACTGCCCGTACTAAGCCTGGAAAAGTGTCAAGGAAAGTTTTAATACATTTTAATACATATATTATAATAGCATATATATTTTAGTATATAATATAATTGTAATAAATATAGTCTCTTAAATTTGATATTCGGGTAGATAGAAATAAATTGACTGCAACTGTCATGATAAAGGGGCCGAACGCCAAATGTCCCGGAATCGTCAGTAATTAGACCACATTTTATCTACCTGTTTACATAAAACTATTTGTTAACATTTTGTCACTAAGGTATTGGACCACAAATTAAATATACATTTTTAAAGGTACTCGGAGTTTAGGCCACAAATGTGTAACACAAAAATAAATAATTTTATGAAATGAATGCATCACTAAAGTGAAAATGGGGGTGGCCATGCCTATGGAATTGCGTTTAATCTGAATATGATATACGGGTGCGTTCTATTTCTCGTTATTGATAACAATAATAAACACATGTACAATGAACAGCGGGAGAAAAGAGGAAATCGTTTTGCGTGTTTGTCCGTTGTGATTATCAGCTCTGATACAGCAAAACCGAGTGCATATAGTAGCATATTATTATATCTATGCGTACGTGTCCGGTTGATCCGTATTTTCAAATCGAAATCGTAACAATATACATCTCTGCAGCATGCAGCAGCAGTAGTGTACCAAGCGTGTGATGATTATTTCAATTGTATGTAATATTATTATGATGAAGGACGAACTGCATTGCCTCCCCTCACCCACCGTATAGCCATACCATCCACCCGTCGACTTAAGAGCGCCCCGGAGCCATATTGCAAGTCCATTTAATTTCAACATCGTTTTTGTGAGTTATGTATACTTATATAGTATTTTATGCCACAGAACGTCGTCGCTGCAGATGTATAATAATATAATATGTGTATATTATATTATGATATGCTTTATGTTAGACATCTTTTCAGTATGATGATTTGATAAAAATCGTCTGTACTTTAAAACTTAACGTTAAACAATCCAATGCACCATAGCAAATGATACATTATTATATAGTTCTGACGGCCAGAAATTATAAATCTTAATGTAGGTATACAAAAAAATCAGCAATATATCTAATATTAAATATTTGTTTTTATAATGTATTTTATTTCTCTATTGTTTGTGAATCATTCAGATTTTTACAATAACTCGTCAACAGAGTATAATTTTATATTTATCAATATTAATTAATTAACTATTTCAAAATACTTAATATTCTTACAATTTTACAATAAAAAAAAAAAAAAATAATAATAATAATATATTGATAATTTTATTATATTATATTAGTTGTGTGAAAGGTTTTTGCAACTTCTAGGAAGATATCTTGAGGTACTTATGCGTGTTTTTAATATCATAAGTATTATATAATATATTTTACTGGTTAACGAAATAATCGTGTTTCGAGACTTCGATATAATCATTGGGAAATACCTTTATACAGTGTACTTTTGTGTCGAAATTGTGTACGATTTTTTGTTGTTTATCGATTAATTGTGTACAGGTGACTAGTAATCTGTACGATGTTCAATTTTGAACGCGACTAAAATAACTTTCAGACGTGCGTTAAAGTCTCCTATACAATCTAATATTTGAATATTTCAACAAATTAGAAGTTTAGAAAGTGTCATGTATGTTTAAGTTGCGATATGGTTATTTATATTCTCACTCTGCAATATTATGCCTATTCCAGTGGTCGAAGTAGCTCAAAATAAGTGAAGGAATGCCTTCAAATTCAGATTTTCTCTTATTATCATAACATTCATATATAGGTCAACAACGGTATAAATAGGGTTGGTGCTTTCGGAGATGGGCTAAGCCCCTAAAAACTATAAACACAGAATAGCTCCCAATATTTTTAAAATATATTCGATCCGAAAATAGTCATTCATTGCAAAATAATATTATCCTATGTATAGGAACAAAAATTACTTTACTGTGTACATAATCCACATACTCCATGGAATTACTTAAAAGTTACATTAAACCTCTTTTAAGATACCAATGTTTAAACTTTATATTCTTCAATAATATATTTATTTTAATATATTTTTATAGTTAATGCACACAATAGTTCAATATATTTTGTTCATGTATCAACAAAAAATAGTAATTTTTTATCATAAATAATTTTTAAAAATTGACAAAGAAACAATATATGTATTTTAAAAATTACTATAAAAAAACTAAATTAATTTTGGCTTTGAAAATCATATTATTTTTTAATTTTAGTAATATATTACTATAGAAAAAAGTGTTTCCTATTAAATAAATAAAAAAGTATTATCACTGTAAACATTTTAAATTTCTTCCTAGATAAAAATATAATCTTAGCACAATAAAAATTTAAATTTTACATGAAATAATTTTTAAAAAAATATATTCAATTTGCTATGATATATACTTAATTTTAAAACACAAGTCTTAGAGGGGCGTGTTTTCTGAATAAAATTAGTAGAGGGATAAAAAATTTAAATTAAAAAAAGTAAAGAGATGCCATTCTTTCGTATCCCCAAATTCGACCACTGACTTACCCATTAAAATAAATCAACTTAAACATTAATGCATATTATATTAAAATACATGATGTCCAAACGTGTTTTATATTATTTTTATTTTTGTTCTTTTGCATAAAATACGCAATAATAGGTAAGTAGTGCATTTAATTATTGAATATAGAATACGTCCAATAATAAATACAATGTCGTACAATACATCAATACCTCACCGGATGTGTACGAAGCAGAATTAGTCACAGAAAGTGCCAGCCTTAAAAACCCCGGCTGCTTTTCTCAAAATGTTTTTTCCAATATAATTTCATAAGTGATTTGAAAACTATTTCAGTAAACGCCCCGTAGCTATATGTTACATTGTATGTAAATAACCAAGTTTACGTTTAACGTAAGTAGCTTAAAAGTTATCAACTATAAAAACAAAAATATTATGTTATGTTATTCATAAAATATCTTTACCATCCGCTCTCCAAATCTTTAAAAACCCGTCACGTTTTTTTTTTGGGGTGGGTTTCATTGGAACAAAAAAACTAACGTAAATGGGTAAATTTGTCACCAACCCTGCGGATTTAACAGTGAGTATTGTGTTAATCTATTTTTAAGAATTCACCGACGTGGCGGAGTTGTAGCATTTGCGTGTGCCCGTGTGCGTTGTACGAGGTAGGTAGTCGGATAGATGCGACGAAAAAAACATAATATTATATAAACAGCTAAACAAAACGGCCTAGATAAATACATATACGTTTTTTAACGACGCACGACTGACATAATAACTCGCTATCAAACGGCGCCGCCCCCGGTATCATATAATGTATCTGCACCACCGAGATACGTAATATTATTATTATTACTATTACTATTATTATTATTATTATTATCGTGTCCCCCGAGCTGTTTACGTATGCACGTATATATAAACATTTTAAACGGGTTACGATATCATTTTTGTTCTCGTGTTTTTTTTTCTCGTTGGTATCCTCCGCAGCTCGTGTCCATACACCCGACGGCCCGCACAGCTCGTTAGCGACCGACAAATAAGATAATAATTACTCGAAACGTTTTAATCTATCCGTCGTTTTCTCACACACACACGCACGCAGGCGCATTCAAATATTATACATAACCTAACGATATCCGATCGACCGAACAGTTTTTCACTCGATGTCATAATTTTGTTCAAATTATTGCTTATAGAATTTTTTTTTTCTGTAATATATTCAGAATCGACAACACAATAGAACGGCCGCGGGAAGTATGGCACACGTATAGTAGGGTAAATGTTTTGAGGGAGTATGTATACCGTTTTAAAATACTGAATGCATACCATCTCTGTACTTCCTCGATTTGTATATTATATTATACATCCGACTTACTACTTTGAACTCATCACGGATCATGCCGCGTCATCGGTAGTATCTATATACGACTGTACAGGATAATATTTAGGGCTCA
Source organism: Pentalonia nigronervosa (assembly GCA_014851325.1). Taxonomy (NCBI): domain Eukaryota; kingdom Metazoa; phylum Arthropoda; class Insecta; order Hemiptera; family Aphididae; genus Pentalonia; species Pentalonia nigronervosa. Next base: position 263,351 of record JACXSJ010000473.1, on the reverse strand, counting down.
GATTTGAATGCTCTAAAATAAATGTGAAAGTACCTTGAAACATATATTATGCATTCTCAAAATGCGTTTAAAAATGTATTTCTTTAAGTTGAAAAAAAATTGTATGATGATTGCATAATATTGGAAATCTTTTCAGAAGACAATAAAATAGAAGCACCTATTATTTTTGCCGATTAAATTATTTGTTAAAATAAAAACGGCGGTGCAGAATGCCAAAAAAAGTTAAATTTGTAAAAATTAAAAATAAAAATATCGTTGAAATATAATCGGGATCCCTAAAACACGATTTCGCTTATAGAGATGCGTTTTAGAAAAGCACTAGGAAAAAAATTGACATTGTATCAAAATCCCAGCCACAATTAATATCTTTGGTACACGATAACGACCAAGACGACGACACGAGTGTGTGTAAGCATAATAATATTTTAACGCTGTTCGGGCAACGACCATTACGACCGAAATAGGTTTCACACATAATCTTTATACCGATATTATGTAGCCGACGACAGCGCAGTTTTTGTGGTTTATTTTGCGGTAACTTACGCGCGCGCACACACACACACGCCCAAATCACAAATATGATACATTTACGTAGAAGGGTTCGGCGTGTAGAAAGCCGTAATTTTACTATCCTAATATTATAATAGTATTATGTATTACAATAATAATATATACGCGAGCACACTGGCGTACACCGCCGCGGTATTATTATTATTACTGATATCGTCAATATAATATTTTGTAAAGGAACGGGAGGAGCTGGTAAAAGAAAAAAAATGTATCTAACCTATGCGTTATAATAATATGTATATAATGTAAATTCGGCCAATTATTAAGAGTGCCGAGATGTAGGCTGCTGATATTTGACACCGTATTATAATATTACATTATACGGCGGAGAAACTGGTCCGTCCCGAGGGGATATTCGCTTCTGCGGTTGCTCGGCATTTCAGGTTTCTTTTCCCATATACATACACATAATATTACACACATACATACATACATACATACATACGCATATGACGAATTACTCGCATATACATATAACACACCGCGTGTGCATCTCATGTACGACTGCCGCGACTATAATATAACGTATATAACGCGGCGGCGGCGGTCGCGTTGACGAAATACCGTGTTTTCTCGCGGACGCGTGTCCGATGCCGGGCGACGATTGGGCGTGTGGACCGAGCTCGCGATCGACCGGTCCATATTATTAAAATATTTATACTATTATAATTTATAATATACGCGCGCGCGCACAAAGACAATGGGTGCAGCGCAATGTACTTAGTCCTCCGCCCGACGGCCTTAATGTTAGGTACCATGTATAGTATTATTATTATGCTTGCTGCATATTATTATTATTAATTTAGAACTGATGTGGAATTCACCGGTTAAAAGTTTTCGATAAATTAATTTTTATCTTAAACACTTCTGGCTTTTCTATTTATTTTTTGATTTATTCGAAGTTAAGTACCTACTAACTTACGATATACCACCTGTTATGTTCAATCACTAGACTTTTCAAAACCTTTATTGAATGCCAGCCTGCATAATACGAACAAGTTTTCTCACATTCTCACTACATATATAATAGGCACCTAACACAACAAATTTGCAATCTAATTAAGAATGTATAGACTAAATAATAGAACACATTTAATATCTAAATAAAAGTCACTAACCGGACTTTCGATCAAACCTAAATACTAACAACTTTATATTGGAAACTATAGATAATATTAGAATAATAGAATTATATTATAATAGTATATTTAGAATACTATTATAATATTAATAATATTGTGCAATTTAATTTGTTAGACGAAGGTATATTCTAAATATAATTTTAAACCAATGGCCCTAGATGCCAATATTATGCATTGATAAATAAATAAAAAAAATAATTATCCGACTAGTATAGAAACATACCTACTTTAAAATAGAGAAGGTGTCGATCTATTTTAACAACAATAAAAAAAATAAAACTTACGGAGTTCGCACGTCTTTACATATTATTATAATATTATGCTGTACCCACGTGCTCAATAACGCTTGCACGGATCACTGGTTCGATTTTTTTTCGTTAATTTTCGAGTCTGTTCGTAGCCATTTTTTCCCGCCAACTAGGTAACCTAAAATAATCACGATAATCATTTACGGCCCGCTGCGAACTGTCAAAAATAACTGATTCCGACGTGGCACGCGGCGGCCGACGACTGACATCTCACAATACATAATATTATTATATGTGTTGGGTACATAATATGGGCAGTAAAATATATAGCTCTCCGGAGTGAGAGAAAACGAACACAATGATGTTTTTGCACCAAGCCGTTAATTAAACACGCCGCGTACTGGGCTGCGAAATTAAGGCACGCGCTACGACCATGGAGTATGACTTGAGTGTATTAAATGCGGCGGCAGATGAAACAAAAAAAAAAAATAAAATAAAATAAAAATAAAAACTTTATTAATACAATGTTTCGTCCGAAAATCCAATTAAAATCATTATACGTGCCCGAGATAATTTTTTTTTTTATTCGTCAAGACGTGGACTTATTAAAGTTCATATGTATACGATATATTCGATTTTCGTTTTGACATTAAAAATGTACATAAGTTATCGGTTAAGTTACGGACGTTCCCTTCTCTATAATGCAATGTATACAATTATACATTCGTTTTTTTCGTATTTTTTTTATATACATAAACACAGATAAGATAAAATGTTACAGGAGAACATAAATATACAAGTCGTGATAAAAACAACAAAAATATATTTTATTTACTCAGTTACGATCTCTAAGATAAATACATATAACGGCGTCTGTAGTCAATACATGTTTTTGTATTTTTATCATTATTATTAGTTATAAGTTATTTGAAATGATCTATACGCATGATACACTAAACATGAGCAAGCTTTATTTGAGATGATTATATTTTTTATTTTTTGGTATAATAATAACATTATATGGTTATTAATCAAATTAAATAAAATGTATATTTTATTTTGAATGAAAATTATTTTATTTTTATAGTAAAAATAAATAATACAATATAATATAATATCGTTTGAAATAAATCGTATTAATATTTATAAGTCTAATTCTATAACACAAATTATTTTTAAAATTAATTAGTAGTATGAAATGAGATTTTATCTGCCCCCTTCCCTCCCGGCAATACAAAGCTTCTTCCGAATCATCCGAGGCTCTTCCTATAACTAGTATACTAGTTAATTAATACAAGTGACTTATGGCCTCGTCTTTAACATATAATTGATTAATTAAAAGAAACTAGAGGTGTACTATCGAGGAAATTAAGATCATTAACCCTTAACTTAGCATTTGATTGCTAATAAATTTGTCTGCTGAATTCCAAAATGTCATGCAAATAAGCGGAGCACTGCAAAAGATAAGTAAATCAATTTTTTAATTTTTAAATAAATAAAAACAACATTTAAAAATAATATGTCATGGTAGTTCATCCTATAATTTAGCACTTCAACCTCTCCCCAATCCAACGCTATGCCACACACAGATATACAGGTAGCTGCTATACTATATTTTCTTCGGTCGTAATCATATAGCATTCGAACACAATTCTTTGGCAGCTGCCCCCGCACTGGCTATCGTTACCCCGTCGTAATCACTGCTACAAATGTCATAGGAAACCCAGGTACATGGGCGTCGTATCCGCAACAATGTAATTGTTATTGAGAAAATAGTGGTATCTAAGCATATAAAAGAAATATCGGCGAATACACACGGTTATATTGACATCGAATCATGGATTGTTCGCCACAATCCATAAAAATAAATTATTGTTTGTATATATATGTATCTGTAAATAGTGTCAGGAATTTTAACCTTAAGTTAAACTATATACGTTCGATTCTATCCCGGATGTATTTTAACGGCCATATATTACCTGCTATACGGCTGATACGCGCTCTCTCGTCTAAATAGGTCGATTATATGGTTTTCAATAGAATAATATAAGTCATTTTATATTAGTTTTTGTTATATGTGAAAAAAAGCAAAGTGAGGTTAGCTCTAAAAGGTGGTTCATTGGCGGGTCGCCACGTGATATACACCGGCCCGAAATATTTACACCCTGTTACGGCTTACCGTCGTCGAGGGTAGGGGAAACGAGACCATACATTTCTCATAAATCAAACAGTCTTCATTCAGAGATCAACTGTGTCTTTAACGCTCCAGTCGGATTCATATATTTTTATTTTTTATTTTGTGCGTTCAATTTTTGAAAATGTTTATCTGTAACATATGTGGAAAGACTTTTAGTTTTAAATCTAGCTTGAGTAGGCACAGAAATAAACATAATGATCCGGTGATTTCATGTGGTATCTGCTGGAAGCTTTACTCCTGTCGAAAAACCCTTATTAAGCACATTCTGACTATTCACAGTAATTATACAGAGTATTCTTTTTTAAACTTAGAACTTGAATCCTAATAAATGATTTTAAATAATAGATGTCGCTAAAGATTCTGCTGAATTCTACAATGCCATGCTAATAGACGGAGCACCGCAGGAAATGGGTAAATCAATTTTTTAAATTTTTAAATTTTTTATAAAAGTATATACAACATTTAAAAAATAATATTTCTTGATATCTCATTCGATAATTTTAAATACTTCAACCCCTCCCCCCTCTCGAGAATAGTTGAATGCATATTAAAAGAAAAAACGTGGTATTGGTGAATACTTCCGGTATTATTGAGATCGAATCATTGCTTGTTCGCACAACCGTGTGGTATTTTATAATGATTTACCTACATTATCAATATAATGTAATATCATATAATATATTATTATTTTTTTTAAAATAATGGCCTCCTCGTGGTCACCGTTGACTATGTAGTATTCTTTATTCAATTTCATAGTCCAACGTATTATACAATAGTAAATAGTGTTGTCGGTGTACAATATTGGTGGTTGTCGTTTTATAATAATTATAAACTCGTACATAGAGTTGTATAGGGTTCGGTCAAGTGCGAGCTGGGTCCGATCAGTGTTTGGACGAGTTTTGGGTGGGCGCAGGTGGAGAAAATCGTATTTTGAATGTCGCTAATTATCGTCAAAATCTTCTTTGCGGGATATCCGCTGATTTGAATAATTGTCATGTCACAAAAGCTTAGCTAAACGACCATATTACTGTGTCACTAAATCGCCGTTGATTACCTGTTGTTATACATATGGGGTCATGGCGTGATCGATACTAATCGTACCTATACATGATTGCCCAATCACGAGTCAAGCTCCGAATAATCACCATTAATTGGCCAATTATAGACCAAAGATCTGTCATTAACTAATGGTTATTTCGCTTTCAATCAATTTTTAAAAATAAATTGTTGCTTGTATACATATTATATATCTGTGAATACGGTTTGGAGCTATACCATCAGAGAATTCAGTTAGCTCGTCTTCCGATTTCGCATTAGCTATCGATACTCTTGCCACGACCACTGCTACAAATGTCACTGAAAACTCAGATCCACCGAAGTTGTCTCCACAACAATACTATCGTTATCAAGAGGATGTTGGTAAGAATATTAAAAAAAAAAACTTGTGTATGAAATCGGTGAATACTTTTGGTTTTATGCAATCGCGTCGTCGCTTATTCCTACCAATTGATAAAAAAGATTTGTTTTTGTATATATATTATATATCTGTAAATAGTATCAGGAGTTATAACTTTAAGTTAAATTATAAATGATCGGATTTATCCTGGACATGTTTCAGCAACCATAAGCGTCGGGAATTATACCTAATACATTTTGAATAATATTTTAAAACCTAAATCGCTCGCTACCGGGGTGGCGGCTGGATTGATATACAAGTAATATATACAAACGAAACCGTAGGTATATTACTATATTGGTTCACAGTTCACATATGCCGTCCATATTCAACTCGTTGTGTTTAAATTCAAGTGTTTTATTTTTCCGAATTTTATGAAAAAATATATTTTTAATATATATACTCGCATGTTACCACTTAAGTTTAAAAATATTCAATTTGTCAACGTTCGGCTACAGTGATCAAATGATCATCAATAATTATTATTACTGATAAAACGTTTAAAATATAAACCGTCACACTGCCTAGCCTCAAACCAAGTTCTTAACATTTCTGCAGAGTTGATAATGCGATCAAATAAACAACACATCACAAAATATATTATGGACGGTACGGTAGCGTGTATAAGCCTCTTATATTGCAACCGAATTGAGTTATCAAGCCACAGCATTCGCCACGCGGTGAGCCTATACGCATAACGATTATTACCTGTTATGCGGCCGGTACGCGCCCTTCCGATTACGTATATGGGTCGATTATACGGTTTTCAATAAAAAAAAAAAAAAATCGGCGTTGGAATGTGTTTGTTTGGGTGTGTGTGTTGGCAAAAAGCAAAGTCGTATAAACGGGGCGCAGAGGGTGGTACCGGGTGGCGGGTCGCCGCGTGAAATACACCGGATTCGAAAGGTTTCCACCCTGTCACGGTTGACCGTCGTCGTCATGGAGGGAGTGGCGGCCAGTTGCATCGAACCCCCCTGCCGTCCCATCTACGTGTTAATAATTTAAACGATACGACCGGGCAACCGGCCAGCGTCCGCGATGATTTGCGATATTTCCCGGTCGGGTGACGGCTAGCCGGTGCCCGGGCAAAGGGCACATATTATTATTATTATTATTATTATTATATAGATCCTTTTCGATATATTGAACTTTACTTTTTGGTTCTGCGCGCGTGTTCCGTACGAATAATATTATAGATATTTTTTTATTTATTTTTTTAAACCCACACCCCACACGCACACACGAGCACGCGAAACCGACGAGCCCGCGAAACCGACGAAATTATAGCTGAGGTAACCCGGCGTAATGGCCGAAGAAAATATTTATTATCTACGAGTGTGTTTATGTGTGGCTCCGTTATATTATAAATACGTGTACGTATATACGTTATTCGTATTGGTACAAATATAAACGAAAATTAAGTCAAACTTTGTAGAAAACAATAAAAAATAATAATAGTAATAATGACGTACACTCGCGCCAGTAAAATATAATATACACGGGGTAATATGGTACATGATAATATTATAACTTTTAAATAACACCTCCACGCCCTCCACGTCGACTTCGGTTTTTATTTTTTTTTATACATATTTTAATAACTCTTATAATATCTTAGAACGAATATTTTTAAATCACCTCCGGGCGTGGTATTATTTACTCGTTTATTCGATAGATTTAATTGTTATTGCAGGTACTGCTATATGATGCGATTAAAACTATAGAAATCGTTTTATAATTGTACACTTTGAAAATCGAACAACAACAAAAACACTAAATCTCCAAACAAAACAACACTACTCTAAAATTATCTGATTATGATGCTATTTTTTCTACAACGATAAATTTATGAACATAATTTTATACCGAATAGAATCTGTAAAACTAGTATACATAGAACATATATAGGTATTCTAAAAATATTAGTCAAATATGTTGTTTATGAATATAGTCTAATATGTTGTTAGATACAACCAGAGCTAAATATATAATTTTTTTTTAAATTTAAAATCATATTTTATGATTAAGAGATCTTTGATTTTAGTTAGAATGAAATAGTTATCAACCGTTGTTCTGACAACGTGTATTTAATACACAGTTTCGATCAAAAGCGGAAAGACGTGTACGCACTATACAGACATGTTTTAATATTTTTTATCGTTAATAATAACACAGAACAATATTAAAAATACTTTTTTTTTAACTGATACAGTGATAGCGTCTTAGTTTCATTAAAATAAATTAAGATAATGAGAGGGACAAAATATAATATATCTCATGATATCGCGAACTAACATTACAACATAATATTATACCTATTATATACATATAAATGTATATTTTTCTTCAAAAACATCTACTTACATTGTATAGTTATGTGAAATACACTAATGTTTATAAAAACATTTCACACTTTATGATAATATCTTTATAAATGTATTTTATAGGAATCAGTGTAGTTGTTTATTTGCTAGCTGTGTAATATACTCTGAGGGAAATACACACGCAAGTGCCTATAACTTGTGCGAAAATACTTTATAATCGTGCAATAAAAGTTTTACTAACTTATTGTCTACAAACGTTTTTATAATCCATTTAATGTACTCAGTACATATTTTTATATTATTTACAAGATGCTATCCCATCCGTTAGCAAATTAGCGGAGATTAAAACTTAACGAATTATTATATTAGTAGAAAACATTATAAAGGAATATACAAACAACATCTTAATTTCGTTATAATCGGATTTCTTGATCACACTTTTGACTCGACTAAGGAGATGGATAATTAATAACTAGATGAGAACAGAAAACGTGTTAAAAGATCAAATCCACGGTCCCATCTTAAAATTGCCGTGAATTAATTCATTGAGGAAAAAAAAGAGAGAGAAATCATCGAAGATGTTGTACGAAGAAGTCTTTAACTTATTACTTCGATATAATCAGCAAATTGCCCTCAACGAATTGACGTTGCTCCTTCAAAAAGATAAGCCATTACTTCAGCTAATATTCACCGTTTAAATTTATTATACTCCGTAAGCATAGACGTGTTATTAAACTATTTTAAAAAAAATACGAACGCATCGAAACGGTTAATAATAATAATAATGCTGTTAAAAATCGTGTAACCTATAAATTAAATAAAATATAATGCTTAATATTAAATTAAGATCGAGAAAAAATAAAAATAAAAATGATTTTAAAATTACAGTGGCTGTGAAGATATTGAGTTAATAGCATGAAAATAAATTTAAATATGTTTAATGTAATAATCACGTATAGGTAGTATTTAAACGAAATGTACAAGTTTTAAAAAGTATTGCTTTGCTGGCTGGTTGAAAAAAAATTAAAATCAATATTATTAGAATTTATTAAATAAATTATAGAAATAAATTCCAGATTATATAGTAACGAAAACACAAAAAACAATGTTTTTGTGAATAAATCGTTAATCTGTAAATAATTAATATACTATTATAATACTAAACTACCTGCAAGCATAAGATTCGCCACCGGTGTAATTTAACAAATACATTTTGAATATAAACTACGTTTAAAAATTCGAATAAAATAAAATACAATATTTTTGAGTCTACGATATAGTTTATTACGATATTATCTGTAGATAAATATATATATATAGGTACTAATTTTAATTCAATTAAAAACTCTGAAAATAATAACATTGATTGTACCTTCACGTTTTATAGTCATATGTAATATTCTACCGTTATATTATATAGAAGCACGTATTTATACAGAAGTGTACTGTATGCATCCAAAATTATTATTATTTTTTTTTATTAAAAACCTAAGCGAAAGAAGATTATTTTTTACGAAACGAGGATGGAAAAATTTTAAATCAATGATTTTCAACCTTTGAATGGAGTGGGATTTACTATGCTTTACGTGCTACAGAATTTATATATATCTACCTATATACTAAATAATATTTTATTTGTCAATTAATTTCGACTTAATGATAATAATATATCAATAATGTCAATACCGTAATATTATTATCATAAAATATATACTCATTGCATAGCTATTTAATATAATATTGACGTACAAAAAGTGTTGATTTGATTTTTTATAATTTTTAAAATGTAGTATAATATTTGTGCTATTGTCATGTTTTGTAATGTTCATTGCATATGTATGTAATTTGAAACTTTGTTTTTAGTAGAGCTATGACATTATTGTCCATGTTTGGAACCCCTTTGCCTCCCCTCCTCATTTTTAAACGAATCATGGTTACGCCATTGACTTGGGCATTGATAATTTAAATCTGATGGTTTTAGGGGTGGGGGTGTAGGGGAGTGTACTCGAAACGTAATTGACAACCGACATTCTGTAAGCCATTGCAACATTTCGATGTCCGTATAATTTATTTCTTTGTATTTGGAAACTTTTTAACAACATTGTTCGACGTATAATAATAATGTAATATTATATGGACCATGCGAGAGCCAAATTCGGAATACATATTATTATCATCATTTTATTTTTAAGTAGGTTTTTTTCATCGCGTGTAAACCGCGTATTCGAATAGAATATTGAATTCGGAACAAAACACGTACCTGCCTATATAATAATATAATAAAATATGATATAATATACACGCGAGCTCACGTTCCGTCAGTTTGTTAATATGTAACATTATTATATGATATTGTGTGGGCAAAAGATTTGTATTTTTGTGATAAATATACTCGCTCATGGATTACCGTACTTAACGAACTTCTATTGCTAGACCTATTATGTTAGTTGCCTGAGCACAACAAAAAGGACCGACAATAGGAAAGTAAAATACAAAGAGAAAAAAAAGGTTAAATATATTATGATAATGTCTTAGAAATTGTTTACAAAAAATCCTAACCGAGCCCGGCGAGCGCCGCACATATAGAGTAAAACAGATTTCTATGCATATTATAATATAGTATTACATATTCGTGGATGTTTTGAAGAAAAAAAATAAACAACCAAATAATATTGTTGATTTCGTAGTTGTCATACTCGTTGATGTTTACCAAACAGACCACGATGACTACGTCCATAAAATGTCGATAAACCTAATTGTTACAGGTACACATTTCAATGTAAATTTATCACAGGTCAGGCTTAGTTAATATGAAATTCTCAATGGTCCGAATTTATTTAATTCCCATCGACTACATTTGAAAGTCAATCGAAAATCAACCGAAATATCGAATTATCTAAAATATATGAAATAACGTTTGCGGAGTTTTAAACATTATACATATATATAGTTCAATGCATAATTAAAATAATAACAATTATGATATAAATATTTAATATTACACCATGTTATTCATTATTTTGGTTTTATAGTAGCATAATTATTATTAAGTAAATATATAACGAAACTTTGATAAGTCTAAAACCTACACTGTAGTCGTTATTGCATTTTTCGTACCTAATAATTTTTCAATTATATTTTATCATTTACTTAATAATATGTTTAATTAAAAATAATACACTCTATAATAGTAAAAAACCGATAGGCGATAGTAAAAAGTATATATTTCAATAAGTACATCTAAATAATCGATTTAGATAAAGTAAATTAATAAAGATATAAATATTAATATAAATAAATTAAATAAATAAATTATAAATATTAAGTAAATCAATTTTTTTTCTATAACTTTTGAACTATGACTTTACCATGTTCCGTTGTATACAATACAATAACATTATATTATATTAATTATTATTTTACTTTTGTAGTAAATACGCCTGCAACGTATTCATCTGATTCCGTTCTTAATGAAAATGACGTCTTGGTTGAGGAAAATGATGATTGTTATATGATTGATCCGGAACACCCTCACACGAGTCCTGCTCGGTTGAACAACTATGTGGTGAACGAAGTAAGTATGCCACTGTGGAGTGTTATTAATTCATAATTATAGATAATAGATTTAAATCGTTTTAGAAAAGTAAAAAATTAGTAATAAAGTTAATACATAAACAGAAATAGGCCGGCAAGTGGGTACCACTCTGCTATACATATAAGTAGACGTCAAATGGGTCTAGAGATGTGTTAAATTTGTATTCAATGAAATAATATCATTGTATATGCAAAAAACGATTTTGAGCAAAGACGGTTTGTCAGTCTATATAACTATATGTATTTTAAGATATTATTGCTATTAAAACAATTCATTTTACTATTAGCAATACAGTAGGTTGAATAAATGTTTGCAGAAAACATTGCATTTGAAAATTTAATTGAGTGTATAAAAAATCATAATATACTTTAAAAGTTTCAAGCACCCACGAAAAATATTTTTAAGTTACAACGAAATAAATAACATAGTTATTCTTTATTTAAATATCTAATTTCGTTCAAATTTGAACTTAAAATGTCTATAGAAAAGTATTTTTTTAATATATATTTTTTAATTTTTTAGTTACACTATTAAATACTTATGAAAAATCTTGTTTTGAATTTTTAATCCTTAATTATAAAAATTGATCGTTTTATACATTTTTAATTACAAAATAATTTGCAAATGTTCAATAATAAATTTCGGCCAAAATTTGAAATTTAAATGCTTATAAAAAAATTGTGCCTATGTATTTTTATTATTTTTGATCTGCTATTTTAACAACTTATAAAGAATCTTGTATTAAATGTTCAAAAAATGTGTACTCAACGAACTTTTTTTATCAATATTTAAAGAAAAAAAAATTTGAAAATTACCAAAAAATTCTTAGATTTACATAGCTCAAACATTGTTAAAATATTTTTAAATTTTTTTTGTGTGTAGAGAATGATAATCTAAACATTTTGTGAAATTTTCAAATGTCTACGGTTATTCTTTTTTGAATTACATCAAAATAAGAACATCATTCCCAGAGAAAACGGGTGAATATCTAATATTTAATTTCAAACGCTCTTAAAAAATTACTTTGACTTTTCAGTAAATTTGTAAACTTATAGAAAATCTTGTGTTGAATTTTCAAATCTTAGATTTAAATAGAAACATTTTTATGAATTTTCTAATTAAAAAAAACTGCATATTTTCATGTGTTTTAGGTATTTTATCGAAATTCTAACTTTAGATGCTTATAAAAACCTTCGGAGACTTATGCTCAATTTTTTTTTTAATTTTCACTTACAACAAGTTATGAAAAATTTTGTATTAAAATTTCAAGTTTTTTGACTCGTTAAAAAATTTTTATTGATAATAATAAAAAAAAAAACCGAAAATTGTTTATACCTATAAATAACTCAAAAAAGAGTTAAAATTTATTGATCATTTTATTGTGTATGGAAATTCCTTATATAAATATTTTGTGAAAATTTCAAATATCAATTGTGATTACTTTTGGTGTTACACCAAAAAACAAAATTGATTTTGTCGAAAACTGGCTTTGCGTAAAAATTCCAGTTTTTCCCTTAATTTATGTCTTGTTTTTACCGACGCGTTTGAAAACTATTGTAAATTTTTTACTTTTGACCCCTAAAATACCAACTAAATTCACTTTCCTACTGGAAAACATACTGATAAAAAATAGGAGCACTTCTACTACCCTTAAACGTGATGACAAACAAAGAAAAAAAAAAAGAAAAAAACACATATCATTGTAAAATCAATACATTCCTAGCTCCGCTCAGAATCTAAAACTATACACTAGTATTGAACCGTATAGATAATAGATTTGGATAATCAAAATGATGAATATACCGTCAGTCAATGTCTACCCATGAAAACATTTTATTTGTTTAATTAACACAAGGAACTGCAATCATATCTATATAATCTTATTAATATATTAACTATATACGTAAAATATATTTAATTACACGTAATTAATAATTATATTTGATTAGTAGTATGTCTAATGTTATCGCTTGGAAATTTAAATAATGATCAAACTGTAGAAACTTCATATTATAATATAATCATACATGACCCAACAGACGGCCGTCAAACCATCCATTACACCAGTACGAAAGAGATCAATGATGATGTCACATTAATAATGCTTATTATTCTTATTTGATAACAAAAAAATGTACAGTACACCTATACTTACTATATTATGTCTGCCACATCGCAATGTTATAACTGTTACCTTTTTTGTTACTATTTTAAGTTCGATTAGATATGTTAGAACGAATGAGTCGAACAACTGCAAAGTCACTGCTGCGTTTATCTAGCACGTAAAATTTCAAAAAATAATAATAATAATAATAATAATAATAACATGTAATAAAAGAGTGTAACCGGAAATTGTAACCTTGTAATAACGTTCACAACTTTGAATAAGTTTCGTTATCTTCAGTCAAGTTATACGTACTTATATTATATTTAATTGAAGTGTCTACTAATGTCACAAAATATTTGTCGTGCTCGATGATCACGATAATGATTCTGTACAGGAAAATGGTAATAACAGACAAATCGATAAAAAATAATATTATACATCCGTGAGAATAGACAGAAGATGACGAAATTCGTTCATAGATGTGTAGTGCAAAGTAACGAATTCAATGCTACTCATTTACATGTTATTTATTTTCCTGTTGGAATCTTCGCTTTTGAATAACTACAGTGACTATAGTAGTACACCAGTAGCATTTTGATTTATTTGTCTAGTTTAATTTTAAACTTAAATTTTATTAGGCGAACTCAGAACTATCGAATGAATCTATTGTTGTTACTTCGGATAGTGAAATTGAATACCTCACCATTATCACCTCAAGTGACGACGACGACGATGACGGAGATGATGATGATGGAAATGATGATAACGGAGATGATGATGATGGAAATGATGATAACGGAGATGATGATGATGGAAATGATGATAACGGAGATGATGATGATGGAAATGATGATAACGGAGATGATGATGCCGTTTATCTGGAGACGGATGACGCCATTGCAGAGGTAACTACGACTACCGCACTATTTTAGTATATCATTATTTTGTTTTTTAATGACATTTTAAATTTGATTAGGCAAGCTCAAAAGAAGCAACTGAACTTGAGAAATATAATAATAATTAACTATGCGTCAAATATATCTAACCTAATATTTCGAGTACATTGGTAATAAATACTACCAGCTTTTTTAACATGTTCGTATCGATTGATTGTATTTATATATGTATTATAATTCATTTATAGACATTTCCGCGGAAGATCATGTGTTCAAAATGTTTAACTACTATTACTATATTTATTGATTACAAGTACTTGACATGTAACGTCTGCAAGAAGGGATGAAGATTTAAATTGAAGTAACTTACAAGTTTGACTCTCATTCTAAAAAGCGAAAAAAAATTGAAGAGCAAAATTCCAATGCATAAAATGACTAGCTTAGTGTTTAAATCAACCACAAAATGTTTGTAATAATGTTATTAATGATAAATTAAATATTCTGTTTAATGCTTATATTCACAATAAACATTGTACACAATTTTCATAATATTTTGTCTGTTAACATATGTTATATACGCGTAAATATAATAAAAAAGACTATAATTATTTGTAAAATTGTCAATATAATTTTCACGTACGTTAAATTGTTTAGAAACGACCATATAATTAATAGGTATATTGTTCTATTATACTCATAAGAATTTGGAATTTTATGCGTTATGATTTATTTTATTGTATCAAAAATAAGTTAAAACTAAAATTCTTCTTTAAATTATTAAATAATCAAATTTACTTCCCAGAATTACTAGAATACATAAATTTCATAACAAAATATAAAATAGAATTATTGGTACAATGTTTTATAACAAAAAATTAAAAAATGAAATATTAATGTCCCTAGGAAACACTGAAAATTACAAAAGTAATTTTTTTTTTAATTTATCTCCTAACGGCGTTTAATTACAATTATTATAACTTGTAGACATTTATTCTTAAATTATTTTTTTTTCATATTCAGGTATAGATTATTAAGATTATTCTTATTATATTACTATTATGTCATATAATATTAATTATGCATTATTATTAATAATGTTGTATTTTATATTGTAAAGATACCTACTGTAAATATTTATAACTGTACAACTGTCAATTTATGTATTGTAATTTGGAATTAATTTTCATTAATTAAGATTATTATTATAAATCGGTGTATTTCGGTCCGTGACGTACATTTTAAAATAATAATAATTAATAAATTGATTTGTTTTTTAATAAAAAAAATTTAGATAATTATTATTGAAGTGTTTTTTTTATAACATAACATTTTTGGCAAAAACTGTACTTTCCTACTCATCTGTATCAACATACACATTGACATCCCCTTTTCATAATGTATGTATAGACATAATATATTTTTTAGAAAGACGTAACAGAAATATACATGTTTGCAATTAATTCATTGGCACAAGTTTCTAAGAAATAAAATACCTAATTATTTATAGCATAAGTCTTACGAAACAATTAATGAGAAATATATATTTAGTTTGTATGATAACAAAATGTAAATTAATGTACCTTATGTGGTCTTCTTCAATTTATATTATTTGGGGCACATTTGTTTGTTTTTATTTGAATTAATCGCACAAACATGCAATAACATATTTTAATCAAAATAATTTCTTGCATTCGCTTCAGTTGGCAATTTAGTGTTACAACTAACTAATGAGTTAATTTTTGTTTTTTTTTCAATTTTCTTCCATAGCTTTTTTTTACAAACGTTACATTTTGGAAAAATCACATGAAAAATACATACAAAAATGAACTCGGAGGATCAGCCTGTAATTTTCTAAAATTGAATTAATAATTATAAGACGTTTTCAAAATAATATAATATATACGTGATAATATTCATTATGTTTAAGAATACAAAAATAATTATTCAATTTAACGTAACTCTGATTGAATTAATTAAATATTAGGTAATAGAGGAACGCGTTTCGTAAATTATTATAATAATTGTCTAAAATATTTCATTTTTAGATGCAATAATTACATACAAATTTAAAACGTATAAACTTACACGACGTTTGAAAGATTAAAATAAAATGTCGAGTGCCGAAAAATAAAATTTGTTAGAAAATGTCGCGATTGGAATAGACGAACATTTAAATATTATTGTTGGAATTTCGAAAATGAAATATAATAATGGCTCGATTACAACATCGCCGACGTTTTCCAGACTGTAAAAAATAACCAAAAACACATTAGGCGCACAATTCGTTTAGATTCGAAAAATAACTCGTGACAAATATTATTGTAATCGTGACATTAAAATACGATCCCGAAAACGGCATAGTAATATGTACTATAGTACACCGAACGAAACAGATTATCGAACACATAATAATATCTTATGCGAAAGATCTGCCGAATAAAAAACACTTTGCGTATCATGCGGACGTGCACTTTAATTTATTACGCGTTCCGGCCAGACTTCGATTTGCCGGCGTGGCAGCCGGTAACGTGATTGGCGCCGAAAAATCGGTCGGACCGGAACGTGGGCGGAAAGCCGACGACGGCGAAAACCACGGTACTCACGTGTACACGGAGACTGTCCGCATCGGCACGGACACGTGATACTAATTATTGTTCACCTCACACCAATCATAGTAATTACAAACCGACGACGATTTATAACAATAATAATATATATATATAGGCATTCATTATTATTTTATCGTTTATCGAGAACGGTGGAAAAATACGGAAGAACCGCACTTCGTCGGTTTCGCAGACCGGACACGAGGGCCGACCGCGGCGGGAATCGATCGGCCGTCGGCCAGCGCGGAACTAAAAGAGTTCTAGAAACCGGAAACGAGGTCGTTGCATCGTTGCGCGTGCACGGTAGGCCGACCGTGCGACGAAATCTGTTTACGGCGTGCGGTCGGTCCTCAGGCCCACCGCGCCGCATACAAAATATGACGACGCGCAATAATAGCCACTGGGCCTAGTAAAGCCCATTTTTATTTTTGTGCAAACGAAACGAACACGTCGTCTGATACATCGTTTTGAACAAATCATTACAATAATATTATGCGTTATCGTTGAAACGTGTTCGGAACGTTGTCGTAGAGCGAATTTCGATCGTGGCCGATTCCAAAATATAATACCTCATATATAGATTGAAAATTTTCTTTCGAATAAACAGTAGAGCTGCAGTAGACTACGCGTCACTAAATTTTTTTTTGTTCAGCGACCGCGCACGATACGCAGGCCGGTGGACGATCGCAAATCTTGTCATACCGACCGACAATATTGATCGCAAAGACGAATTTATTGTAAAAATATTGACCGTAAATCGCCCGATCGATATTATTATTATTGAATTTTTCATTAACTATACCATTTTGTAACTCCAGTCAATAATAAAATACATATAGTTGCGCTAAAAGTCGCGATAAATACTGTCTCGATATAAATATTTAATGCCGTCGACTACATCTAGCAGGCTATCAATCATTTGCGACGAATTGTCTTGCGGTATATTATTTACGATGGAATGACTATAAGTATATAATGACGGTGCCAGGGCGCGAAGAAACGTGTCCACGCATTGACGTGTAACCATAATAAAATATTATGCTATTTCAATTAGTTTTTTTTTTTACACTCGCCTATAATGTTAGAGCATGAACATCATCGCGGTGTCGTAATATCGTTTTCGGCGTCGACACCGCGGACAGGTCAAATCGTTTTTCCGGTTTCTGTGCTGCCGAATTTAATAATATTATAATTAAGCGCACCGTCATGTTTTTATACACAGGTTTCAGTGGTTCTGCGCCTCTGCGGTGTGCGATCAGGGTGCGTATAACATTATCGTGTGTCGTTTACGGTTCAAAAATTCTTTTCAGAGTATATCTTGGAAAAACTTCCCCTCCCCCCTCATGGCATAAGTTATATATACGCGTTATTATTATTATACGACTACGACAGTCGGGCCCAAAGTCGTATTTACGTGATAAGTGTCCCGTGAGTCGTGACCCACCCTCATTAGTAGCCTGGATGTATTAAATTTTATAATAACTACCAAGTACATTTTTTTTCTTTATACATAATATTTTACACTACAGTAGTGACAGTTTGTATTTTATGTCTCGTTCAATACTATACTATATAAATCAGTTTTTTTCATATATCATAAATACCTACTACTCGTATATTATATTTTATCTTATATTTAGTTTTGCGAACAAATTGTATTGCAATTATATGCACAAAATTAACCTATAAATTATAACAAAATATAATACTTATTAGAGGTTTAAATGGTTTGTGATGTCCCCCCTCCATTTGATTTTTCTAAATACACGATCACTTGGGTCCACAAGTACGCAGCGTTATAATATAAATTGTCTGAGTTTGAAAATACAGCTCAATGAATATAATGATACAATATATATCGAGGAGTGTAACGGGAATTAGGACAATTTTTCAATGTGCGACATTTTGTCATCACTCGGCACCAGTGCACCCCACTCGCGTTTATTACTCTATCTCTCTCTCTCTCTCTCTCACACACACACACACACACACACACACACACACACTTACCTAAGTGTACATTTCGCTCTATTACCAGTTTCCTATATGTCAACACAGTAGCGCGTAACTGTCAGCCATGATGCGTTCTGTTAAAAATTTAGATGGGAACAATCAACGCCGTGGCCTCCGGTTACATTATATTATTATGATTACGTTTGGTATACTATATACCAGCTACTATGTATAGTCGTAGTTAAAAACATCAACGTCGTCCATTAAAGTTGTTTCAACGTGCATATAATACATGTATGCATATGCAATCTGTAAATCCTGCATACATGATATACATATTATATAGAATTGGACCACCACGATTACATTATCATAGAAAAATGATAATAATTTTTGTTGGAACATGTTTTATTATAACGAACTAGCTGAAAAATCGTTTTTGAAATTTCTTTCGTCCGGTGTAAGTAAAACATTATAATGCCGGTAACCTTTAGTACTCTGGCAGGTATATGCATAAAATAAATATATATATATAGAATATACAAGTATATACTACTATATACAAGTAGTAGGTGGATACAATTAAATAAAATACTCGTATAAAGAAAGGTTTGGGGTTTTAATCAGGATTATTAATTATTCATAGAATAGCACGTTTCGAGGAATTAATTAAGAAACTTGGATAAATACGTTGCAATAAAATGATATGTGGTACCTGTAAGTACCTATATTTATAAAAACCACGAGAAACGGCAATCATTAATTTTGGATTAAAGTTATAATTAACAATCGTCAAAGAAATCAAAAATTTTAAAAGGAATTTTAATTATCTATAATATGACATGGTATTTAAAAAAAAAATGTGTATTACTTTTACGGCGAGTTTAAAAACAATTTTCAACGGTAATTATCACTATCATCAACAACTGTTAACGAAATAATTAATGAAAATGTTTAAAGACCGCTTAGCAAAATATACGACCGGTTTATTATACTATAGTCTTCAATATCAAATTATAAAAACACGGTATTATTAAAAAAACACAATTTGATATACGACGTACCTAATACGTATGTATACCTGTGTGTGTGTGCGCGCACGCGAATAAATACAAGTCTAAAAATACATAAATATAAACTTAATTTTTATTTTCTCTTTGCTAAGATATAATTCGATCGTTTATTTTTTGGTTCATAGAATCTGTATACCAAGTGGTCAAAAAAAAAAAAAAATTATTAACATACATAAAATAACAATGTATTTTTTTGTATTACTCACAAATATAATATATTGCGATAACAGACACTAGCAATACTTTAAAAATAAAAGATCAAAAAAAAAACAAGAAATCTGTAATATTATTGGTGTTAATTAGTAAATATCTATTCTACTTCCTGTTAAATCAGATTGCCTCAGAATCAAGGTCATTTACGAATTAACTTAAAATAGAACCATTGAGTTCAGGTGATTTAAACTCATATTATATTGCATTATATAAAAACTATAAAAAACTATAATAATAATGAATACATTTAAATACGAGTGACAATCGTAACAGTGAATGGTATAATACTTCGGTAAATTATTGAGTTTTTAAAATAATAGTTTTTGTGTTACAATATTTTTGAAAAATCAAAATGTTTAAGTATTTATATTGATTAATTTAAATTTTTGATATTATATTTTATCCAAGATTTTTAAAAAATAAAGTGTATACTGTGTAAAAACATTCTTTGAAAAACACAAAAACTGGCAGATTATTTATTGGTATTTGTTGGTAAAAGAAATACCTCATATTAAATTAATATAATATTAAATAGCACTGTGTATTTATGATCATAAAACAAATGGATTCAGTAATGAATCATAAGTACTCAAGACTTATTATAAGGTTGTTAGTGTATCCATCGTATTAAATAATTACTGCAGAGGAATGCATATTGCATAGATATAGGTAATACATTATTTTCATTCCAGGAGTCAGCTGAATTGATTTTAAAGCACATTGAATCCGAACAATTTTTTTTTTTGTCAAAATAGTATTTGTAGAAATCAAAAGCAAGTCTCTTCGGGTAAAACTGGTTTCAAATACACTCTGTTTAAAATAAAAAAAAATTTAAATAATTAAAAGGTTTAAAAATATAATATAATAAACGACAGCACATAAATGTGCATGAATTTTATAACACACGGTTTATAATCAAAAATGTATCATACATTTGTTATAAGTTGCATACCGTGGTAGAAGTTGATACCGCGGTATTCTAAAAGTTCAACATGAAAAACGCGCGCGTATAAAACATTTTTTTTTCTAAAGCTTATGAATTATTCATGACAATAAAAAATAATAACACGTACCTACGTGTTATTGATCCATATTTTTATTAATTTAAATTTTTTTTACGCATGGTGTTGTGTTATAAGTAATTAATTCTTTGTAAAAATCAATTACTGATTTAAAACCCCGAAGCTGAATCCCGAGTTCACAGGTATTTAACTACGTACATTTTATGAAATGGTTTATTAATGTACAGTTTTATTACACTAATTTCGCTCACTTGCGTTTAAGTGAATATTAAACACTGTGCGCGTAACATAAAAATAGGTACGTAAAATGGAAATTGCATGAAATTATATTTCATGCCAGTCGTTAAATCACGCGAAATAAATAAATCATACGAGAATGTGAAAATATGATTTTTACAAAGCACATTATTATACGATTAATAGTGTAAAACGTGTTCCGAAGACATTGTTTTCGTAAATTTCACTATACCTACCTACCTATTATATAATACATGATATTATTATAATAATGTCTTGGAGCGCGGACGAATTAAGGTCTCGTACAAGGCACATTGATCGACGCAAATAGTTTGGTGCTCAACTCGGAAGACAATAATTATGGTTGTCCGAAAATCCAGTTCTTCGTTCGGCACAAAATCGAATGTGGTTCTCGTATGGCCCGCGTATAGATCGCATGCGATTTCTGTCGTTTCTGAATACTGATAATTGGATAATTATTGTTCACATGACGTGTATAAATTCTATGCGGATTGCCTTCTGAACAACATCCACCTATAGATACTTTTTATAACGGATAGATATCATTACAAAACCATGTGTATACCTACGATGAAAAAATATAAAAAATATTTGTTATAGTATTATTATTGCATACTAACATGAAAAAAACCGTTTGGCAGTAATCATGTAGATAGATAGGTATGATTGATATCGTTTATTGTCTATCTGACGGGTAATTATTCCCGTAAAATCTTCAGCAAAAGTTATATGGATACACTGAGAATTCACTAGTTTGTTACCATTCGACATGAAAATAATAGCTTAGTAAAATATTAAAAATATGAATAATATTGTAAACTATCGTTAATCAGCATTTACTGCAGTTATTAGCATAAAGTAAAAATTAAAAATAAACGTGAATAGGATAATTAGTAGTATAAGATATTATTGTTACTAAATATGCGGATGATGAAGTGATTTACGTGCATTTATAGATTTTTCAGAAACTTTAGCTCCTTTCTTTTTACTGAGTTTGGTAACATATTAATTATATATTAACTAAATAATTCGGAAATTGAGTTACTTTTTCGTGGTAAGACTTTGATACAATTAAATAACTTGTCAAAAACTCATATACACTTTTCTGGTATAAAAATTGTAATCCGTAGCATTCAACTGGTTATTTTTCATTTTATCATATCGCTGTTTTTGTTATTTATATTTAGTACTTAAATTAATATTATTAGATATTTTTGTTTCACGACTGTGTTATTTGGACATAATATAATCACCGAAAAAATCTAAAAGCAGCACACGATTTCCGTATAGAACTGCAAAATGACAATCTGAATATTTCTATAACAATAATAATAATTGTCGTTGTAAATAAATTGAAACAAATAGGTAAATAGTATATTATAATATAGCATGAAACCCGCGTGCACGAAAGCTAAAAGTAAACTGTCATAATACACATATTATTATGCGATATCTTAAATTTACGGCACGTCAGGTGACACTGTGGCAGGAAAAAATATAATATACAATATTAAACACAATAATTCTATGACGAAACTTGGCCCGCAGGAAATAAAAGTTCAAGGACGACAGTTGCAGCTAGACAACAATTATATTTATATCGCAGTCCTGAGCAAGGGTTGTCTCAAGTTTTGGGGACGAGGAACGTGTATAAGGAGTATGAGGATAAGACTAAAGTATGGTAAGTAAGTAGTATATTATTTTATAATCTTCTTGTCCCGCGGGAAAGTCATTCATTCGAGCACAACAGGATTCGTTTCAGGATCGACGGCACGATCGAAGTCTGATAGTAGAAGTCATTATAATAATATGTACGTTTAAATAGTTGATAACATACAGCGCACTATTCTAAGCAGACGACCATTTTTTACTTTAATTTTTGTCTATTTAACAATAAAAATATCGTCCAAGTTTATTTTTTTTGTTTAAATTAATACTCACAGACAAGCATTATCATCTTGGTTGACTTTGGTACTTTTTAAGAAAGTAATAATATAATAATATTAATATGTTCTTATAATATTTAATTGTTTTTACATTTATTTTTTGGTTGCAGCTTCAATTATTCATCAAAGACATTTAAATAAATTTAAATATTATTGACTAATTGTTTTATTTAATGGGATTTACTCATGAAATGTAAGTGCAATATAGTAAGTTATGATCACACCACCACCCATAGCGAAGGATCATAAATTCTAAAATATATTCTGTTCTAATATTATGCTTATAATTTTGAGAATAACTAAAAAACTATAAGGACTATAAGGAAGCCAAACACAAGTAAATAACCGAATTGTTCACTACCTGCACACGTCTATATACATACATATGAGTGATTTTCATAGTTAAATTATTATTCAATTTTAAACCATAGCCATGTTTTTAGTACGAAATTCGTGAGCAGAATATCGTTTCGTAAATGTCGGTGTGCAAATACCACAAGCTGAACAAACAGTTTGTTATTAACAAGCATTTATAAACTTTAAATGGACGTAGAGGTATAATATAATAGAATGCGGTTAAGTCTCGTGGGGCACAGTATTAATATCAGACGGTCCCATTATTTTTATCATAACTTAGAACGCTTACGAATATTAATATAAATAGTTATGTATAACCGTTACACATTGGTTTTTCGAAAATCGATAAACTCGTACCCAAGCGTTTTTTGGTAAATAAACAGTACATTCTGTTTTGGAGAATACGTTATGAAGACACACGTGGGTAAACACACGAAAACGTTTAAAAAAAAAATCTAAATTTAAATCTAACCCAACATAGAAAATACTTAGAATATCGTTTGCTCAATACAACGTTAGAACAAATAAACATAAATCCCCATGTCACACTCGTTCCGTTTGTGGACACGATGTGATGACGTCAACGACGCGAGACACTTACTATAACGTCGAGGAGTGACATGATCCAAATTATTATTGTGGCGGGACGTAGTTTGGAGAGAAAGAACCGTTGACGGAAGAATGCGTCTGTTGCTGACGAATCGGACGATATTGAATTTATTTTGTATGTATTCGCTCCGCTCGGTCCGTATGAACTAGGACGAGATCGATTTTCAAAACGAATCGAAAAACCCGTTGTTTTTGAAACGGAATGTTTATGAATTTAATGACGTCTCGGACGTTTCGAGGTTCGAAAATTACTTAGGAATATTCTGGGTGGCAGACCAGAAACGTTATTGTCGGGTTCGAAAAAATCAAAAAAACGAGAAAGTCAGAAAAACCCACTCGGATCAAAATAATGATATCAAATAATACTATATAACTATACTACTATCTCTACAGTATAGTGCGTAGTAATTTAGACAATTTTTCTATACCTAATAATAATAATAATTATATACGTTCGACCACGATTACCGCTAAGGATCGTGTCGAATACACGAGAAAAACCGAACAAAATAACGCACCGGTGATCATAGTACTTCATACATAATATTATTCTGCAGTCCGTTGTCGTTCAGACGGCGAATTTTAACGCCAGAAGACGATCATTTCAACTTATGCCTTTTGTGTTTTTGACAACAAAAATATTATTTAAGTTTACAAGGGGATTTTGTTTTTTTTTAACGAAAAGTCACACACACAAGTCACAAGCACTAATATCACGATCGGTTTTTGTATTTTAGAAAATAAAAATATATAATATTCTCGTAACGTATTTCCTCTCTGCCACACCATAATCGTTACATATTAATTTTATATTATTTTACGTTTTTTTAAACTCTAAAACACTAAACAAATTGTTTTTAAACTTATTTGTCAGTTACGGCTTCAAATATTCAACAAGACCATCGTTTAAATGAAATTAAATTATTTTTGACATTTTCAATTCTATTATATGAATTTAAAGTGGAAAATTCAGGGATGGATGGAAAGGGTGTGCTATATTATGCTATAGCACGCTACAGCCGGACCGATTCGATATATTATGTACAACCTATGTATGAGAACATTTTATGTACCTATAAGTGATTTATTTTTTTTAATACAATATTGTTTATTTGATATTATCGTCAATATTTTAGCCCCTTACAATAGTATAATTGTAATATCGCACAAAAAAATGGACGACTTTCACAACAAATTTACATAATTGACGTGCACACATATGCCGAGACAGCTGTTAGTGCACCATAATAATATATAGGGTGACTTTCCTGTTTTTGTGCAAACCTCTGTACTTTCAGCATACATTACAGTAGAAATCTGCAGTAATATTATCAAGACGGTAGACCAAAAGCGAACGCATTTTCCGTTGGGGTGGGAAATCGGAAGATGAAAAGTCCACTTCAGATTTTCGATTTTATCAATAGAGTACTGTTTAGTATAATATTAACAAAAAAATATACCAATTGTATCAATTACAACTTGAAACTAAGTAGTTACTTACTATCAGAGTATAAAATTAAAATCAGAAAATATGACGTGTGACAACATTTCGATGACTGCAGGTGCAATATAATTAACAAGAAACGATGTATAGGCATAGTCAAGCTGGGCTCTTAAACCGATATCGCAAAATATAGTTCAGGACGGTTCACTCGTTTTACGAAAAGGGATACTACACCGACTCTCGATATCGGCATTAAAAAATCAGGTAGTCATCATAGTATTACCATGACGTTTCAGTACAAATTTCACGAGCTGCGATGAGCGTGTGCACACAACAGCAAGGTATAATATTGTACACCATTCGTCAAGAGAAATCAAAAATGTAATTCCGGACCGGTTTCAAAAATTATACGGTGGACGTCGAACGCTGGTGCAGAAAATTAAATATAGGTACCTCGTATTAAAGTAATTATTATTATTATATGGGTATACGAGTTGTAGGCGATATACGCAAGTTCTGATACGTATATGGTATGTATTATTATAATGAAATGGAGTATCTACCTACACCGCGTCAAGATAATAAATATTATCGAAATCACTCTACTACAAACACGACCGCTTATTGTTACGTTTGCAGTTTAAATATTTTTTGGAAAAGACGGCGATGGATTTTAACGTAATAACAGTAAAAATATCACATTATGTAACGAGTGTATTAATATAATTATAATGTTCACGTCTGCAGATAAAATAACTTTTCGTTTTCGTTTTTTTTTCCTTCATGGTGATTTAAATACAGTCCAAATATATTATGGTTTCTTTTCAATGCGTATAAAAAAAATATTTTTTTCCATCTCAATTAATTCATTTTTGTTTTAAACTATAACCTTTCAAATATCACGGAACTGAAACCTAATTTTTTCAAAATTATTTTTAAAACCGAAACCAATATCGGAAGTGTATATCATATTATTATATTGTTTTCGAAATGCATTACTCTACGGATTTTTAATTCAATTTATACTTATTATGGTTTTGCCGTACCAACGCTCTACAGTTTTCTGTTTTTATATTATACACGTAAAATGCTGATCAAAAACTTTTTTTAATTTAACAATTATAATATATTGCACCTATAGCTTATATAGATAATAAATAAAAAAATGTTTAAAGTCGATAAATGAATAATTTAAACATTTGAAAAAAAAAATGATATCACACTTCTTGATTTATAAACAAATAAAGTACCTACGTACAATCAAGATCGATATTCTGTAAATATAGTTTTAACTCTAAAAAAATATTTCTATTATTCGTAAAAATTTAACAACATTTCTGTGTAGACGATAATGTATATATATAGTACCTATGTTTGTATCACTCAATTTAATTATATTTTATGTACATATATGTAGATATTATAATAGCTGTACCATGTACATTATATTAAATGTATGTATTATTATTTTTTTTTTTTGTTAACAATGGAGACTTTGTCGGTAGATTTTCAATTGCATTCTCACAATATTGTGACGTTTGTCTGACAACGTTACAAACACACTCGTGTTGGTCAAAAGGTAACGATAACGATCAAGCACAATCGTGATTCTAGAACTACTGAAAGTTAATGTTATAATGTTAATACTGCTAGCCAATTCAATTGATACCGGTCTCTCTGTGGGCAATTATTTTCGAAGAAAATATGTTTCTTAACGATCACGGTGTCTCTAGTACGTTTACGCGCATACGTCGTTTTGCGATCAGAACCTCCAAAGAAGGTTTAGCGTATGCAACAAAAGTTAGTGGAACGAGTTCGTATAGGTACGCCAATATAATAGAACATCGCAATAGTTAAATAATATGATATGCATTGACATAGTTGCATCGGAATTACATTTAGAAGTATACAACGTTATTTTTTTTTCGTCATTCAACAAAGTCTTTTTAAATTGAGAATTCAATAATCAGAAATCTTATCCTATAAATAATGTCAACGTTATTTACTAACTAGAAATTGGACGTCAAAAACTTTTTTCGTTGAAGTTATGGAATTGCTTTTCTACCGGTCTCTGTTATTAGTTTGCAGCCAGAAACTATTCCTTCACTATAGCGTCAGATTAATGAAATAAGTTAATGAAACAGTATAATAATAAACACAGTAGGTATTCACTAAACGCTACTCAAAATTAATCGAAATCGACATAATAATATAATAATATGTATTATACAAGTCACGTGCACACTAAATAAATTGCATACCTACAAAATAATCGTTTTAATCCGTATATACGTATAGTTCAAACTTTGAACTTTCAATAATGGGTTTTTAAACGCGTACGTACTACAGGTGGTTGATTATCTGTCGTTTTACTTTACGATTATATATATATATATATACTCAATATTATAATACATAGGTAGCTCTGGTGTATCTACTCTCGGACGAGCGATTCGTGAAAAATACTTCGGATGGGGGGAAAGTCTCGTAGGGGCATCGCGCGTTTGATATAGTCGGTGGTGACGATAGTCACGGCAAAGGGGTGTGTGCGAGAAACGGTGGAAATACGAAGGCGATGGAGAGACTAATAGGGGAAAGAGTTCTTATCGTTTGTTTCGTGGACGTCGTTCAATTTGGCACTACTCCTCGGGGCTGCTTGGCCGATAAATTAAGAGGGTCATTCTCGGAAGACGCTCGCGCGTATATACTATATAACTACTGGCTGCACCGGTTATCCGGCAGTTCGATCTCTCCGCAAGCGCTCGTCCTTCCTTTACCACCCTCTCGAAAACACTACGCGTATACAATTCGACTGTGATAGGGAAGTTTTGCCAAAACGTGGGTATTATATATCTTTAGTTTTTCCTCGTCCTTCTCGTCGTCGTCGTCATCATCGTTGCCGTCTCTTCCCCCCCCCCCACCACCACCGGAATAGTTAAAGGAGACTGTAAAAATATTATAAAGCATGTTTGGGCGGAATAATAGGAAAATAACCGTCCGTTTCGACACGACAACATTAATATAGTGTGTAGATGGACGAACACCGGAAGTAGGCGTCGCGAGAAAACTATACATATATATGTGTACATATAATAGTAATATGTGTGTCGTAAATATTGTTATTGTATAATCGTAAAGACGTTTCTTCAAAATAAGGCCACGCGGCGCGGTTCAACGTAGATGGTCGGTAAAGATTCGATAAATTCGATTTTTTTTATGTTTTATTAATATTTATACTATTTTACTATTTCAACTATCGAAATATGACAGTTGCATCATTCCCATCCCAGTGCATTATTATACCAACTAATTAAACTATATTGAAATACTTATTTTGCTTTACTATTTGCATTATAATATTCGCTTACTATATTGTTTCAGTTGTCATTGTTCACAAACATAAATTAAAATATCATGTTTCATAATTAATGACCTTACGTCCGGCATTGCATGATACAATTACGAATGATAAAAATATTACCTAATATGAGCAAATTTGGGAAGATGAAAATTCAAAATTAGAAGATGTTTTTTTACTTTGTGTAAACATTTTTTTCGTTATTTGTTTAATATATAAATATTATTTTCTAAATTATTTTATTTTATATGATCCCCATTTATAATTAATTTATTGATTCGATTTAACCAATATTCAATATTTTTATTTTTTAAAAATTTAACATTTAAGGTTATATTGTTAACATAGTATGAAAAGTTAGTTCACTTGCACCACTTTGTTTGAGTTCTTTGCAATTTATGTTTAACGAAAACCTTTTGATTAAAGTCAATTTATTTATATAAATTTCTTTGTCTCAAATTTTTAAAAATTTAATGATCACATAGAATAACGTACGTTCGTGCGGCACGGAATAATACTTTAAAATTAGACGACGAGTGTACCTATATATGCATTTTTTAATTCCCATCACCCTCTCTAGAAATAATGGTTTGCTCGTAGTTGGCAACTGTCACGGGTGTATATAACTTACAAACAAAATCACGAACTTATCAAAACACTTATTAGAGTACACTTCATTTAGAAATGATAGGATAGAAAAAAAATACCAAAACAATTGCTAACGAGCGCCTTAACTGAACACGAAGAATAATATGTAAACACGTCACCGTGTTGTGGAAACCTTAATGAGAATTTATACGTTCGCATTTTGTTACCAAGTGGTTAATAAGTGTTTGCGTGTATATTTTTATTTTTTTTTAAAGAAAACGATACTGACTATAGGACCTCACGACTATGGAAATAATTATCGTCTTAACGGATAGAAAAACAATAAATGCTCAAAAAAAATTGAAATAAAATATTAATAGAAATGTTCGTCGTAACCCCTACGCGGCTTGTATATTAAAATATAATAATAATAATATTATAATGTGTAAACATGAGATGAGAAGTAGCCCGAGGGTCACTGGAGATGTGGTTTTGCGCGATTACACTGGTTACTGGTCAATGATCATTTAGTTTTGATTGGGCGGTGGAGTGGAGAGAACTTTGATTTATTATACGTATTCAATAGAAAAACTGTTGGCATAAAATTCATATAAAATAAATGACTTTGGTTCACATTGCTCGGTATCAGCTAACATGCTTTGAGGTTTGCGATCTCCACCGTAGGTGGACACTCCGAATCACCGAACCACAAGCTTTCAATCTTACTTAAATTTAAAACATTTAGAAAAAGGCATTCAAAATATGTCGAATATCAAAAACATTCAACTATAAAGTACACGAATATTACTCTTAAATTGTTATATATTGCTGAGAATCTATCAGTTCTACAAATCACAACATTAAACATTATATATGTTTTCAAGTAAAGTAATTATAAATAGATTATTTTGATATATGCATATAATATATTCAATAGATCATAAATATGTACGATGTACCTAGCTATTAATTTTTTTCTCGAATAATAATATATTGTGTTAATAGTATCCATAAAATACCTAACTACCTACTCATAAAGGCAAGTACTTCATAAATTATATACAAATATAGTATAATACAATATAAGTAATATATAGTTGTTATTAGATAGTTAAATTAGATAATTTAATTAAAAAAAAAAAATAAATGGATTTTTTGTTTAACTCCAGGAAATAATAAACTAACAAATATTACACAAAAACTCGTTAAGTTTTAATTTATTTAGAACATACGGATAAATGAATATTTTTTTATGATTTTAAAATTAAAATTGTATCTTTTTTATTATTATGAATATCAGAATACATAATAAAAAAATATGACATTGTTTAAGAATATATTATCTGTGATATTATACTATTATGTTAAATTTAATTTGATACCCATGTATAACGGCACTTTGTATTATACGTCAAAACAAATTTGTGTATGCAATTTTTTAATTGTTCATTTTATGGATATAACTTATAACTATGTCGTTTTTTTTTTATATTTGCTGGTTATAATCTTATCAATGTATAAATTCGAGTGCATACAATTTATCCAATTTATAAAACGAAATTGATTAGTTGAATATTACATAAGTGAAAAAATGTTACTACGTTAATAATCAATTTATATATTTAATACAACATCAATACATCATATATTTTTCACAAGAAAAGTTACAGCTTTGAAAGCTAGTTTTTATTGACGCAATTTTACGTAGGATTGATACATAAATCAAAATTTTAATTTTTTGTTTCTGTTCCGGAAAAATATTCAATTTCAGCAATAATTATAGTTAAATTTCAAAATATTAAAACCGGTTAACGGTACCACTAATGTATTAATATGGTGTAAGTAAGTACCATCGACATTAAACTGAAAACTTCAAGAATATCAATAATTTGTCAGAAAAAAAAAATAATTTTAAAATTTATAGACAACATTATTTTTAACTTTTAGTTTTTCTCGAATTCAAACAACGTGAAATTCATCGATTTGAAGGTTTTGCAGGGAAGTAAATTTGGCCAAAAACGTTAATGTAGTTCGATAGATAGAGTAAATCGATCGTATCGTTACAGTATAGGTATTGTTATTCCTTAGAACCCAAAGTGTGTTCCGTAGAACATAATCTCAAGGGTTCCGCCAAATACATGTGAATATTAAGAAAATTATTCTATATTAAACTTGGAAAAAAAAGTTTATGAAAAATTGAAGTTGAATTGGAGTTAGAAACATCGGGGTTCCACAAAACACAAACTATTTCTGAAGGGTACTGTGGTCGTAAAAGTTTGAGAACCGCTGCCTTAGATGACAGTTAATTTCCAGAATAATTTCCTGCACTTGATTAAAAAACGATTTATAAGAATTGAAGGTGACAATTACAGGTACATTGATTTCCGACAAGATATCGATCATTATCGAGTGAACCCGTCGTCGTACTTAGAATCATTTTATGAGAATGTCACGATTCATCGTCATCGTGTTCAAATATCAAAGAGTATAATCATTATTCATTAATAATCACGAATGCATCGCACTGGCTCGCGCTGAGAAGAGAGCGAAAAGAGACGAATGGCCAATAACCGCGAGTAATGAGTATCGAAGCGTTGTACGCCGCTGTCCACACCTAGATTTTAAGTCTATTTATTAATGTCGTATTATTTTTTTTTTATCGCGTACAACCACGTGTTTCCAATGAATTATTAAAAAAACGTGACATTTTAAATTACAACGGATGAACATATTTTACCGTCTGAAACGTATCAACGTTATCGGATTGACACAAATCTTACATACAGTTGAACTGTATTATAAATCAAGTAGCAACGCACCACAGTAAGTTATTAGTACAATAACATATAGGTATATCGTGGCTGTTAATTAAAATAATATAATAATATATAATATTATATAATGGCGTATACTCGTAGGAAATAATCATAATAATATTATTATAAATACACACGTGCTACGTAAACCGCAGTGGTATCCCACCCCCGCCCGAACAGCACACAATTATTATTAATTACTGATGTAAGATAATAAAATTAATATACAATGAAACGTATATAGCACTAGTTATACACTGCAACGACTCGAGAAACGATTTCGTACGATATACGTACACAAACTGGTCGTAAGTGAAGCATAATATATGTCTTATAATAATAATAAGTATGTATAATGCGTGTATGCATTTCAGGATCGTATTTAAATGCTTGATGTTCGTACACTTATCGTATACATATTATACTTTTGTTTACGGGGCGTATTTTAATAATAGTATTATTGTTTGTTTGTAGTTGTGAAAATAATTAACGTGTCGATATAATACAACGATGTTGTGCGTGCAGTGAGGCAGTTTAAAAAAATTTTATAAGTTCCAGGGATCATTCTTATTAAATAGCAATCAGAGGAAATTAAATCTTCGATTCACATGTTCTCCAAACGTGTGTGTGTGTGACTCGAGTAGCCAGATGCTCGGTGTATATTGTTGAGTATAAACTGCAGAAATCATGGTCTCTGTATGATACTACATAAAATTATAATATTGATCGCGTCAATATTTGGAGGAGGTCTATACGTCATAATATGTACACCAGACAGTGGACGATGCAGTTATTATTTATAGAGCAACATAAATCACAACGTTCTCGACAACCTCGCCCACCAGAGTATCCGACCGATTGAGATGGCTTGGAAAAAAAAATACAAAGCGCGACAAAAATAATCCGAATCGATCTCTCTCCGTGGCTCACATACTCCCTCACTCAAAGTCTCTCCTCCTCCTCTATATTATATCCAGAAAGGTAAAATTGTCAAAACATTTTCTGACCATACGCATATAATATAGGTAAAGTAATATATTGTGTATGGCATTATAGTCGTCGTTATTATTTACGCGCTAACGTTTTTCTTCATTCCGCCGCGTGCGCACGAGACGTATAATTATTTCCGAATCAAACGAACCATCTAATGGGCCGCCATTGCCCCCGAGGGCAACCGGAGTCTTACACGTCGGCCGTATACATAATATTTTTTTCTTCCATCGAAAATTACCATAATCGCTCCGTGCCCCGGAACTTTGAGAGGACTCGTCAAATGGAAAAAAATCTAAAGAAAACAAAAAAAAAAATACCGGGGGACACTTAGAAACTTCAAAGTTCGGAAAACCGCATCGCCAGATGTATCGTATCTGTAGCTTCAGTGTTTACGATTATTGAAATGACGACTTAAATAATCATTTATTCTGTGTTGCTGAGTAGGTATATAATATGCTATCGATATATACATATTATAATATCGTCACTCTGTGCACAGACCGAAAATCAATATATATGACGATACGCGTATAACGTGTGCATTACAATGGTTTAATTAAGGAAACACAGCGAATGTAACTCGACCGAAAACGTATAACAGTTGGTCCTAAATGTATATATTATTATATGCGTCTATATATATATATATATACACCTAACGCGGTTTCATCTTATTGCACCAACTCGCCTAAGTACCACACTTGTATATTAGTATATGTGTATACGTTATATACTCACATATTTACATAATACATATAACGATAAGTAATGCCACAGACGAACACTGAATTCTAAACCGCGGATGGACTTATGTTCAATCTACGCGACGAAAACGTAACGCCGCAATTGTTTACCCAATGTATAAAACAAAAATTTTGTCTTGAAAAACTAATGTTCTTATATTATATGATATTATATATTAACAAATCGCGCGAGTAAACAATATTATATTGCGAACGATTTTTATTACACCGCTGTTTGTTTTGATTACCTTATGAATTCGAATCGCCACACCATAGAATATAATAATATAGATGTGCCATATAGATAGAATATTTGATGGTTTACCGAACGATAATAATAAAATGAATTTCTCAGTTAATATTATATTTTGTTAAGATAATTTATTGTAAATAAATATATGTATATACTACCTATGTTATACACATTATCATGTATCGTGGAGTTTTTATATCGCTCGAAAAATGTTTAAGTTTATTCTCTTTTTTTCTTCCCAAACTGTAGTAAGTACGACTTACTCGAGAAATGTAAGAAAGTAAACTGCCAATTGTGGTTTTTTTTTAAATAACCATTGTAAGCTAAATATTATAGTCTCGTTCATGACCCATAATACATATATTGCAGTGGTTATAATTATTTATAAATACATCATAATATTATAATATTATAAGACTAGATTCAAATCGATCGTTCCGCGTTATAAACTTCTTGTCGTTATTAATATTCATTAAACATAGAAAAATACGCATATTATTAAATTGAAATAAAATAAACCACATTAGTGTTTAAAAGTCACCGGAGACCGTTGGAGTATTAAATCGTGCGGATATAGTTGCTCGAACGATACAATCATCGATTATCTCGTGAGGATATCTGCAGTACACCACAACAGTACTTAATCGCTCGTATATATCGTATTTACCGTGTTGTATATGAATATGTTGTTATCCTACACGATCGATAACGATTTAAAGATAAAACACAAGTCACTGGTATATTATGTATTATATATCCCTATATAATATTATGTGTTCGACGCATAAGCAACATAAAAACTAGGTGCAGTTTTAAGCGATTTCACCATCGCTACATAATAATATATCGTGATGATATTAATACCTGCAGTTTAATTTTAAATTTTTATTATCTCGACAAGTCCTACCATATTTATACCTATTTGGAAATTTTAATTATTGTTTAGAATTATGATTATAGTTTAATATAATATAATTACATTTATTATATTTAACAAATATTTTTTTTCTCAAATCCATGACCAATATATTTTAATGCGTAATGACAGTTATTATAGTTCTTTGTCAATAACACGATATTCCAAAACGGTATTATAATATTTTTGTACATTTCGTTGGAATGTTAGTTCTGAAATTATAATTGAAAGTATCTTGAATATTTAAACTAACCTAATAAGTAGTTACTAAAAACAATTGTTATTTGTCCAGAACCGCGGTAGATAGGTTAAATAATAAATTAATTCCCAATTTCTAATGCCTTTTAACGGCAATACACAGTAGATAATTTTATATGGGGCTGTTCGAGAAATCAATTGTGTTACTTTTCGGAATTTCTCGAATGTAATTACTCTCTTTCTAAGATTTAAAAGTTAAAAGTATAGAATTTATATATATATATATATATATTATGTGTAGTATATAGTAGTGGGTTGTCAGACAATAAGTCACGTAACGGTGTACGAGGGTGGGTTTCAGGATCCCGGGACAAAGTTTGTTGTTTCGTGTACGCCGAGCTGAGAGCTCCGATAGTTTGAATCAATGATAAATTTTCAACTAAGTACATCAAGTCGGCCGCTATTGACGTTTCGTCGCGAATACGCCGTCGGGTAACGATTGGATCAGATAAACATCACTGAGGAAAATCCTGGAATTCAAGTGACTTAAATTTTAAAAACCAGACAAACTACAATTAGTGTTTGAGTGTATAAGAGCAGCAGATAAAAGGTCACGTTTTTCGTACGAAGGAAAAAATATTCGGTGTTTGTAAAATATTGGATATCCGAAATTCTGATTTATATTATATTTTGATATTATTATTAGGTATCTGATCCGATGATTATTATGTTGTTTCTGAACTCATTTTTTTCACAATCCAGATACAAACTTTCTAGTTGTAAAGAAAAAAATATTTAATACCATTTAAACACGTAAAAACATGCTTTGTAATAGGATCTTATAAATTATATATATATATATATATACATTGTGAATTAAAATTTATGAATATGCATAAGATTACTAAATAATATAACACAAACAATGATTGATAGTCGGTTCTAGATGAATTAATAACAATAATTAATAATATGTGTACCACACGCAAAATATATTTTTGTGACGGTAAAAAGTTGAAAAAAAAAACAATATAAAATGTGTAATAAATTAAGTGTCTTGACGGACTTGTACTGGTATATTGATGATAATGAAAATAAAATTATATTGTTTTAAAAAAAAAAACTTAAAATTTTAAACTCGCATAATATAACTAATTATTTTGATAGTAAAAAGGAAAATCGTTTTTATATATACCTATTACGAAAATTCGGAAAATAAAAACATTTCTAACTTACTCCAATATATGAATTGGCATTGTGTAAAATAAAGATGTAAACGCATCTGAAACAGTATCTGTATCACCGGACTTCCTAATAACCTTCGATAACTAATAGGTTACCTATCAATAACAATCGTGCCAAGGTTTTACACGAAATATTAAATAAATTTAGCAATATTTTCAAAACTATCAAATTTCGATATATATATATATTGAATGAATAGTTACAACTTGTGACCGTTTTATAAAATGTTTGATACGTTTTTACTTGTATTTACAGGTCAAAAAAGAAATCACAGATTTTATGAAATTGAAATTAGCAGCGTATAATGTGATACGGACATCTATCCTTTACATTTCATTGTTTTGAATATGTCACGAAACAGTGTGCACTTTTCTTGTTTATATATATATATATATGTTATACTGTACAACAATATGTACGTATTATGTTGTAATCAATAAATACATTTTATTACAAGTCGGTTAGACGCGCGTTTATAAATAAAGGTAGGTAGATATATCATATTATATTATGTTGCGAAGCTAACCTGCCGATCCGAAAGAGGCGTGAGGGAAATTGCGCGCGACAATCGGAAGCATGACGCCAGAGGACATGTGCAGCCCTTGGTTGAGAACGTGTACAGCAAACGACACGGCCACGACGATCCATCCCCATCCGCCTTCCGGGTAGTAGTGCTGCTTGAGGGTGGGCACTTCGGTTTTCACCACCACCGGGCACAGCACTTCGCTGCAACTGGGCAGGTCGCTGCACGTCGCTAGCCCCGAATCCAAGTCGGCTTCCATGTGTGCCATTCCGCCGCCACCGTACACGATCACTGCCGTTTATACCGCTGTACAACCGTCGGTAGGTCGGTCGGTCGGTCGGCCGATCTGTCGGCCACTAGTCCGCCACTGATTCTGCGTGGCGGCTGATTATGCGAGCTGTTCGTTTCCGTCACCACTGCCGTCACTGCCCTTGCAGTTGTCGCTGGACGACAACCGACTGCAATACGGATCATGCATCGTGATTACCGGTGATTCGGCGGGGGCAAGGAATACATAATTATTATGTTATGAAGATGAAAAAATTTAAGGCGTAAAAAAAATACTCAAATAGTAAAACTACAATTAGTGTCTACGAAAACACGAAAAAATTGCGTCTAAATCAAACGCCCAAATGATTTATATAATGATATACTATAAGTTATTATAGATCAACTACATATGTAAGATAAATTAGCAAAATTTTTTTTTTGCTTATATCGCAATTGTTTACGTTAACATCTACTTAGGTAGTCATTTTTCCCATACACAAGTCTCGCACCTGAATTATTAAAGTTCGTGAATTGTTATTATCCACATTGTAATTTCTTACGGGTTTTTTTTTTATGCCATAAATTTCTTCTGTTATATTTTTTCAATGTTAGTATACTATTATCCAGAATGGTTATAATATTATATTTATAAAATAAATATAGAGTTCGGTCTAGCCGACTACTAAATATAGGTGTGACGTGTGCACGACTCGAACGCTACGATACTCGGGGATTGATCTGTATTCAGCTAACCGAATTTATGAATCAAAAGAAACTCGACCCGGGAGGCGTGTTTATTGAAACGCAATTATTGTTATCCTCCTGCACCCCAACCTGAGAGGTCATCGTTATATCCGCAAAACCTGTTTATTGGTTTTTTTACACACTGTTTAATATGTACGAGACTGATTTTCAAAAAAAAAAAAATGTAACGAATTAACTCATCATAGTTTGAATAGAAGATAGACACGGCATGGACAATATTTGGCTAAAACAACAATAAAAATCATATAGCAATGAAATACGTAAAAAAAACATTGGTACATATCTTTATTATTAATTTAAACGTTTGTTTGAGAATATAATACTTCTATATAATATACGCATGATAATGAAAAGTTTGTATCACTCATGACCATATCATATATTTTTATCGTTAGTTCGATATTCATATCATGAATTACACATAGGATTTCTCTTTTATATAATACAGTTAATTTATTATTTAAATAAGAAATGCGTTAAAATTGTAACATTAATAAAAAAAATTATTTAAGATCAGTATAAAAAATCGTTGATTGTAATTTTCATTAACACAAATTGCAAATAATTTACTATTTAAAAGAAATATAGGAAATAAGTTTGAATAAACTACAAAAATATAATAGGTATATAATAATGATAATATTTTAAATAAAATTAAGAATTTGTTAACAGATTATACAATTTCAAATCAACCTCGTAAAAGTAAAGGAACGATAAAAGATGAAAATAAACCAATACACCTATTGTAAAAAAAACTACTGTCACATGATATTTTCAAAAACTCTTTAGTCGAGCAAATTCGGAGATACAGATTCCATTGTAACAAAAAGCGGGACCCGGTTTTCACGATGAGACGGAAAAAAAGAATAAAATATTGGCCATCGGGTTGACAGTGATCTAGAAAGGACGAACGGAGCAAATAAATGAAACCGGATTTGAGTTGGAATATGACCAGAACGAATTAAGACGAAAACGTAAAAAAAATGAAATGGAAAACGGTTTCGAAACAACAGACGGTATCGCGTGCACACGCCATCGACGGACACCCGTGATATTATTATATAAAGACGAAACAATTTCGGATGTGGTCTTTGGATTACCTCATGGACGCGGAAGCTGTGCCCGCTACGTCTGGTCCATATATAACTGAAAACCGACAACTTTCCGCACTAGATCG
Organism: Pentalonia nigronervosa; assembly: GCA_014851325.1. NCBI lineage: Eukaryota > Metazoa > Arthropoda > Insecta > Hemiptera > Aphididae > Pentalonia > Pentalonia nigronervosa. Next base: position 223,490 of record JACXSJ010000473.1, on the reverse strand, counting down.
AAATATATTTCTTTTCTTCCGCGATCGGAACTCAAAACTTTGACGACTCGTGTACACGTGTCATCATCAGATTATATCACTATCGTTTGGGTACGTATCGTATATATTAATATGTATATTATATTATATAAAACGGTGCAAAGCAGAAAAACGACGGACGGCACACCGCGACGAGCGCAAAAAATGTCCACCGCGGACGCGCACTGCTGGTGACCGTCAGGGCGAACGCGACGGCAGTGTAATCGAGACTGGAGTGTTGCTCACTGGTTGCGAGCTTCGAACGGCGGCGGCGGCAGCGGCGGCGGCGGCTGCGATCGAGGCGGCGGCGACGACGGCACAACCCTCCCTCACCATCGCGCGGTGGGCATCGTCGCAATAATAAAATATTTTATTTTATACGTCGAGCTGGATTCCTGTTAAGGGGGGGGAGGGGGGAACTGTGTGTTAATAATAATTATGATTACTATCGAGTGATGTCTTGGTCTTGCAGCATGTCTCCGAATCGGTGCCATATCACATCTAAATCCCAATCAAGGAGAGAGAGGATAGGGGCGCACCCCACGGTTGAGATCGAGATTTGATTTATTTCAACGGTAAAATCAATTAAAAATGACATTTATAATTCTTAACCAACAATTTAAAAAAAAAAAACCTAGACTCAATGGGAGATTCACTCACAACCCTCTCTCCCCTCAACTAATAGCCAATGCCTCGAGTGTATGTCCGACGTCTGTGTATAATGTTACAATGTGACTATGTTTTGTGTGCAGCGTTTTTTATAATAATAATATAATATGGCTATTGTGTGAGTACGTGTATTTTTGATCTTCGTGATTTGGCGCTGTATACCCGTCGCATGACCGATTGTGTGGGGAGGGGGGCACACAGACTTATGAAGTCAAAGTTCAAAGTTAGTTTGTGTAATTACGGCGAAGATTGAGAGCTGCGGTTTGGCCCGCTGACTGGTCGGTCGCACGAAAGTCCGTCATAATTCGTAATAATATAACGACCGCTGATGTGACGATAACGTTCGATTAAATATAACCTATTTTAGTTGTTTTGCAATATTGCGATCAATCCGTTATTAAGTACCAATAAATGTGGTTGAAACTTCATAGGTGTTGATAAATGTTTTCTAAACGTTATATTATGTGATACTATATTATGATTGTTCGCCAAAAACTGAACCGTAGTGGCCAGAATTGGCTAATAAATGGCTATAAAGTTAATAATCGTAAATTATAATAGTTTTGAGGTATATTCTACATAAATAGGTACCATTGCCATTAATTATTATTATGATATTATAGCACGGTTATTTGGCATAAAATCAATCTCAACGTGCGCATATTGCAACTGTGCCGTTATAATAATAATAATAATAATACATCGATACTATAATTATGTTACTTTTTCAATGTCACGATATCATGAATATAACTCATATGCTGCAGCCAGTGATGGATACGAGGAGAGAGCTATAAACTGTAAGAGCTGAAGCATTCCCCTGATATACTATTTTGACAATTCTTTTTCGTCTTTATTAGTTGATTTACGAACAGGTGTAGATGGGCGACTGTTAATACTTTATATTATGTCACTCAAATAACCAACCTATACAATACTTAATAATATATTTATGGTTGATCGTTTTTGAGAGCAATGAGTATTTCACTAGTTTAAAACTATATATATTTATACAACTGAGTATTTGTATCCAGTCCAACTCTTTTTTTTTTATTGCTAGATCCACCCCGCGATATTTGACAGTCGAGACGTAGTTAAGTTCATAACTCGCGTGACACAGTATAGAAAATATAAATAGATCAAGAAATTATGTTAACAGTATTGTTGTTTCAATATAATAATATATATACACCTACAAACTACTGTATTCGTAAAATATTAAACAATATACTTTTTAGGATGAATGCCCTTTTATAATAGGATACCTACAACTATAATATGATATACATGAAAAATAAATATTATTATCTTTAAGTATTGCAATAATTACATTTAGTTATAATTCAATAATAGTCAATATTGAATCATAAAATATACAATATTATAATTCGTTTTTCATTGACAGCGTAAAATATCATAATACTACAGGTTTTAATATTTTGACTAAAATATAAATACGAAAATAATACATAGACGTTCTATAAGGCGTAACAGAAGAACCTGACAAATAAAAAATGAAAAATAAATTCAAGTTAAACTTATGAAAAAAATTCTATAAGTTTTATGGATAATAAATAGTATATTTAAGATTGACTCATAATAGAAAATTCTTGAAAATAATATTTTGAAAAAAATTATTACATTTTAAATTAACTTACTCCAAAAAAATATTGATATTTTAAAAAAATTGTAAAAGGAAACTACTTGACTTAAATAAACGTTTTTACCATTACATTTTTCTAAAAATCAGATCAAATTTAAAATTTTTTATTTTCTTTATTAAAAAATAAAAAATATTGATTGGAATAAAAGTTATTTAATTTGTTGGATCTTTCTGTTACATCTTATATATTGAATATATTATATGACTGGAATAGGAAGTTATTTTTTTATAAAAAAAAAGTCTTTTTATAGTAAGTATGGTAAGCCCTTTTTTATGAAAGAATTTGTGTGAATGGTGTCGTATAAACTCGTAGCTTCATTAGAATTATGATATTATTTTGTCGTATACAAAACAATAGGTACTAATATGTTAAAGATGAAATGTTAATTTTTGTAGAATGTATTTAAATTAGACACTGACCGTAACGAACTTTAACCCCAAGGTTAAAGGTCCCAAATGGGGTTTGTGCGTGTACGGTCATCAGAAATCCTTATAATTGACTCCAAAAACAACAAGGTAATAAATATGGCGGATAATAATAAAAACCAAAAATTATAAAGCGGATTTGACCCCATTTGGACTTAATAATTTTTTTTAGCTATTTATATCTAATAATGTACGCGAAAGTGGTAATTTTTATAGCGACCTCGAACGATGGTGACTAAAAATAAAATAAAAACATGAGTACTTACATGACTGCAGTTGCTGTTGTTTTAATAAAAAGGTTTTGGTATTTTATTTATTATAAACATGCATTAACTCTTTTTAATAAGACAATTATTATAATATTATGATCGGTTTTTTTTCTTCAAAATAATATTTATTTATAGGTACTATATCGTGTACATAGATACCTATACTATCGTAAAATGTATGATAATGAAGACATAAAATCGTCTTATTTTTATTCGAGTACACTAATTATTATAACGATGCATGTACCTACCTATATATAGATAATACGCATGTTAATAATGTTTTCTTTAATGTGTACAGGTGAGTCGTTTTGTCGAGTTTATATTAATAATATGTAACACGCGGAGTTTATGCGAATAATAATTAATACGAACAGTCTGTTATAACGATTGTTTAAATTTACATGCAGTGAACAGCACTAAGGATACGTTTATAATAGGACTAGAACGGTGGTGATTTGTGCAGAGAAAAATAAATATAATTATTAGCAATTTGTCTATTCCGTATCTGAAAGCAGAATATTACCATACATAATTGTGATGCATTAGACGTGTTTGTTAGTTTTAGAAGAAAATCAAACAGCCGTGGGCTGGCTGCTTCTATACAGCCCGGTGTGCGTATATAATACGTCATCATTCGTATATTTAATGTCTCCGCCCCACATGTCCGTCACGAGAAAATGAGTACAGCGTATAATAAAATAATATGCCTTACAGGGTAAATAATAATAATAATAATAAAAACGTAATAACAGTGCACAAACTTGTGTGCATAAATATTATATTTCTTGAAAAACGGTGTAATAACTAATCGCATGTATAATATTATATATGTCTATTAATTACAGACGTTTTAATATTTATAAACAAATATATTATTTATTCGAATATTATAACTAAGAACGTAATACTTATACGACCTACATGATATAATATTATAATGTACAAAGGAATTGATCCACCATTATGATTTATGTTCTTATACGTAATAATATTATAACCATATATAAAATATGAACATTTTTAATAATAATATATTGTTGGAATAAAAAAACAAAAAGTGCGTACGAAAAATATTATTAAATAAAAATACGCGATATACCGCGGTATATGCGGTGGTATCGTACGAGAAAAATTGCAAAAAACAAATGCCCTGGTTGGAAAAAAACTCGACCACAAAAAACCGGAACACATTTAGATTTTCGGGACGACGATTTGCGACACGTCGGGGGACGATAGACGATCGGTTAATACATGTCGAGGATTTTTATACAACCTTATCGCCATACATTATCCATAAACTCGACGAAAACTATACGGTTTATTTAATTTTTCGTTGCATTTATGGTCGAGCGTATATATATATATATATGGAGGTATTTTTAATTAAATTCTTCGAGGCGCACGTGTACGTAAGGCATTCCACAAAATGAGGATTCTCTATATTATTATTATTATACTTGATGGAAGCACAATATTATTTTTTTCTTCTATCATCGACACGGTTGTTTGACCAAACGGAAACGCAACTGTATGAATGATAATTCCGAAAACATAATACCTTTGTTTGCTTGTAAAATATGTTTTTTATTCAAGACAATACGACGACGGTGCCTAATCTTATAACACGATGAGATATATTTTGTGTGAGATTTATTTTACATTGCTCTGGAGTAGGCAATTAGACTTTTTATTGAAATATAAGCTTAACACATCCAATAAATACCATACTAATAATACTTTATAGACTATGATATTTTAGTTTTACGGCAGGTATTTATAACTATATAATTAGTTGTAGTGAAAATATTTAAGTACATACGATGACGTATAAATACCTGTTATAATATTTGGTTGGAATAATACCCTCAAACGTATTTTAAATCCCAAAAATATTTATTTATAAAATATGTACATTTAAAATTTTAAATTTATTTTAAGAAAAATCAATAAAAAAAAGTACTTAAAAATACAAAAAAATAAAAAATAAATAGCTTACACGGTCGGACTGAAATTGTAACGATCTATGGGTATTGCAATAAAAAAGTCACTCACCTGAAAAAAAAGAGAAAAAACGTCAAACTAAATAATAACCAAAGCAAACAAATAGCATATACAAAATGTAACAACACGATATAAAATTGTTTAAATATATCATGTTGTCGGTAAGGAAGGTTTATATTAATAAAATACAAATAAATTCTAAAAGGAGTATAATATGAGCACACACAAGTCAACTCGCACCATTTATTTGGCTGTACGAGATATAATACAGTTTCAACTTTCAACGTTTCCATATGCTGTTGATTTGTTGGTTTGTTTTTGGTTTTGGCACCAAAGAAGTTTTGCTAAAAACCAACGAAATCCTGTCCTTTATACATACCCTGCCGGTAGCTTGTGTGCAACATATACATGATATTATAATAAATTGTGCATTGTGATTATTATATGCAAGCTGCAAACACTCCTATTTCGAATATCGATAAGTCACATGATCACGAAATATAAAATACATTTTTATTATATTATTCTATGCTTTTTTCTTATCGTGTTTTTTATCTCAGTCATACGACCAGATCATAATAATGATAATAAAATTACCAATAATATAAGTGTATCCAGAGAGTACAACACAGTCCCATCAACCACACTATATTGTGGTCCTTTTACATAATAGAAAAAGTAGGCATTTTTATTTTTATTCCCATAGTTATTATTTATGAACCGACTTTGGCGCCAACGAGCCTAACGCAAAAGTTAAGTCTTTTTGGTCGAATACGTATTTCACCATTTTAGGGATGTTTTAACGATTACTATCTCCCCCGACCGCAATGACAATTCACAGACACCAAACTGTATTTATTATTTCATGTCATATGAATACTTATTTTGTTGTTGCCATTTTTCTGACAAACTCATAACTTTGCTTTTTATTTCTTAAGTAACACATTCAACGGAATTGATGTTTGGACAACTACAATCTGGATTTATTTTTGTGCTTAAAAAAAAATATATATATAAGAAAATGTCGATTCAACCAAATAAATATTTATGTGTGAAGTTAACAACTAGCTGAGATAATAATTTATCCATATATTTCCTAGATATTATGTAGGCTTTGAAAGAGTTCAGACTAGCTATTGTATATATTATGTTATTTAAGAAAAAAATACAAGATATTTTTATTTTCATTTTGTCATAACAAAGCGTTTGAAATTATTTATAAATAAATGAAACTAATTTTTACATATTTTTAATGATATTAAAATTAGGTATTTTTTTTAAGTAATATTAGATTGTGCCAATATAATTTTTATATTTTGCACATAAAAATATAATATTCAAAGTTAGTGCGATTCGTATATTTATTATAGATATATTTGAAACAAATTGAATTCGGCCATAGCTTATATATATATATATATATATATATATATATATATATATATTATGTTTATAATGAAAAAGTCTGTATGTTACATACGATTAGCATGAGTACAACATAAATGCGTTAATTATATGCTTCCAATTAAAAAAAAAAAAAATTAAAAATAACAAATGGGCCAATCGAGTTTTAATATAGAAATACTTTTGGGCATAAATTAATTACTATGATCGTACAAGTGCATTTTAAAATTATAGCTGCAAGTCACAAATTGCATAAATAATCGCACCTGATTGAGCACGTAGGCGAGTCCGTAAAAAGCAACACATTTTATCTCATTTTAAGTGATGTCTATCCTTTTAACAGAAAATATGTGATTTACAATACATCTTAAAACTATATAATAAACTATTATACTGGTTTTCGATCATGTGAATATTATATCGTCTCGTTAGTAGGACTTAATTAATTTAAATAGATTTATCTTCGAGTGCATTATTTATACGTAACTATAATACGAAACAGTATTTGTATTTATGCACTGAAAATCAAACGACTTTATGCAATATTAGATAGGTATATTATAATTTATTTCTGTGTTTACTCTTGAATTCAAACTTCACTTGGAGTTACCTTGTCATTAAGAAGCCGTGTAATATATTATTTGCGATTTCTTGGCACTAAATTATCATTATTTCATCTCGAATCGAAAGAGTAAACACGTGCGATGACCTGTCAGTTTTTAACACTAACTCATGTACCGATAACTTATGGTGTCTTCATTAAGACTAAAGCCTATTAAAACTGACAGTTTATATTATACAAGTCATTAATGATAAAAATTAGCAAACCTCGTCATTTCACCGGCATGAAAGAAAACCAAAAAACTACTCGTACTACGAAAATGTGGATGAAAAAAAGTTTAGTCGGATCACCAGAAAAAAATATCTATAGCAGTGTTCAATTAATGCCATTCTAAAAATATGAAGTTTCTATTTCCAGATAAACCTATTAATAAACAAATTCCAAATTAAATAATATGTTTCAAGAAATAACATGACACTTAGCTAGATATATGTTAACAAAGTATGTTTACGGTAGTTCAGAAAATATTATTCAAATCGTTCTGCAAGTCTGACTCTCAGCCAACAATATTCACTTCGGTTTAAATTATATATCATAAAAATATTTATAAAATACATTATAATGGGTAATTTATCATAGTATTATGAACTATTAATAAACGTATTTATTGGTCGATAGTGAGAATGTATATATATCCAAATATTAAAAATGTATAGGTACACATTTTATATAGGTTATAATGCATTTAATATGAAATTAAGTATATTATGTATATTAAACATTTTTGATGTAACTACCACTACAGTTACTACAATACATATATAGTTAAAACATAAAAGCAACCAATATAATTTTAATACGGATAAATATTAAATAGTTAATTAAACATACAATCATTAAAAAATAAATTGATTTTTATGATACTACGGCATTACCTATAGGTACGTTCAAGGTAGTCTAAAATTAAACAACTATTTAGTTGATTAAAAATATACATAAAATGAATGTAGTTTCAAAAGAATTTATAACATACCTCTTATTTGAAACGACGAGTCATATACGAATATAATATGATACTATTATGAGTGTTTTTAAATAATCCAATTCGCAAAATAATCAAGATATTATACGAACCGTCAAAATCTCATTACCCTCCCATTACTCATCTTATTAAAACATTAAATTTCTATGTGTACATTAAAAAGGTGAACCTGTGCGTTGATAATAATATGTAATTGTATATTTTTTTTAATATTTTTTTTCGATAGATAGCTGTGAGCGTATTATTGGTAAAACTTAATATGTTTTAATTAACTGTTGAAATTGTCTAACAATCTCGACCCGCCACAGTGAAAAAAAAAAGTTATATACCCGACGTTTATTTGCATAATTATTTTTTAAACAAATTTATGATTTTTAAATCGTTTTTACTGTATATTTAATATTTTAATTGATGGTAAATAATATTGTGTCCTTCCAATAATTATTGTGTAGTGAGTCCTACCTGACCCGAAACGCAGTTTTAGACATCAAATTATTACCGTGAGTATATTACACTGGCTAAAAGTAACGATTAATTGGAATATTAATTTATTCATTTTTAAATAGGATTGAAACTGCGTTGAGAGTTCGTAAGAAAATCAGTAAATCAATAACTATAAAATTAATTTACCGACTTTAAATAAAAAATATGTTTAGCTGTGAATAGGTAAAACAAAATGAGAAATAGAATGAAGAAATCTTGGACCTTAATACTAAAAAAAATTAATACAATTGAATATTACGGTTTTTTTTTTGGAACTTGCTTGGCTAAACGCCAAAAAAAGTGACAAATTAACATAGTTTGTTATTCCACGAAACAATAACTTTCAAAAACACTCTGAGTAGACTTGAGTTTTTGTTTTGTTCTTTTTTATTGTCTTTTGGAAACATACACACGAGTTTCCATTAAAAACGTTTTCCGGTGAAGTGCATAGACGATAAAAAATGTCATCCATTCAAATCTGTTTTTTTTATTTTTATAATCTTATACATATAATGATGAGAATTCGTGTGTGCCAAAATGCCCAAAATGCCTTTGCGTTGTCAAAACAGTAAAGATCTGACTGACACGTGAGAATTCAAAAATCTTTGTAAGTCAATCACGTAGATTGCATTAACATAACCCGTTAAGTTGTAATTACTACATAATCAACTGTTAAATACGCAATCCAAAATCACTATTGGCTGTATTGCCTCAATTGATTTTAACGTTTTAGTAATTATAATTATTAATTACATACATACAAATTAAATTCTACTCATATTATAATATTATAAAATAATAATATTTGTCCATTATTATTATTCGTGCAATAATATTATAATATGGTGAATAGTGATGAAACGCTTTCGATTTCTGTGAGCGACTTCGCTTCCGATCATTACTGAACATTTAGCATTTATCATTACTATACAACAACGCGTATTGTATTGATAAATTTGATTTAATATATGTACATCGAATCGCACACAAGAAAGTATTGATTATTATTATATATCATTCAATATAAAAATATTGCTCTTCTATTATATGATTTTATTGTAACGTACTTGTTTCATAGATTAATAACGAAATCGGTTTATAAAATAGTCGTATAATATTTATTATTCAAAATTACAATTGGGAGTTTTTATACAGTACTTAGATTATTATGTACTTGTATATAATTGTATCAGATAAAATTAATATAAGAACATAGTTACAAACTCTGAACATAATAAGTTCGGTACATAATAATAGACAAATTGAATTCACTAGTAACAAATGGAATAGTTATGTTTTGATAAATAAAGTTATTAAAACCTACGTAGGTACCTAAAATCAGTAAAATTAAATTCTAGTTGTAACATGTGAGCAACTGTAATGGTTTCATAAAATAAATGCTCACACGCTATTTAAATTAAATCTGATTTTTTATGTTATTATAATAATATGTATTATATACCACTATATTTATAAATAAATAGTCGTTTTATAAAGTAATAAAAAATGAAATTCTTCTGCAATTACACGCTACATTATTATACAATTTATAGGTCATTCTTGCATGTAATACGTTTATTATTTTTAATTCGAGTAGGTAGATATCATGTTATTTAAATAATTATTGATTTAATTATAATATTATTGACGCCTATCTTAGTTTTTCCGTGCATTTTTCAATATGGAATGTGACGACCAACGCATTGTTCGAGTTGAAATACAAACATTAAAGTCATTATTTACAAAAATATATATTTCACTCAATACGAAATGGTAAATATGGCCGTGGTTTTTTCACCGTTACCTAGCAAATAATAATATATTGTCTACAGTATTATTATGAAAGTGATTTTATTTATAATGGACGTAGTCGTTTAGCTTATGGTCTATCACAATATTTTGAATTTAGACGTTGAAACCGAATACATTTAGGCACGGTAATAATACAAATAAAAGTGCCTGCTAAGATGTACCAGAAAAATGTTTTTTGTTCCCCTATACCCTAGGTGATAAAATATACGGCTGCAGCAGAAACCGTCACACGGATGCGATCAATTTCACGATGTTCGCATAGAACGGCTCGTCTGATTATAATGATCAGTATTATGGTCCGTACGGTTGTAATAATATTTCAAATCGTAACACATTATAATATGCGTGCATTAAAATATTATGAAATCATGCACGAAAATCCACAGTTCGGCCGTAAGTCGCCGACGGCTGCTGCAGACACGGTGACGCGGTATATAGTCGTCCGCGAACGACGACACGTCTGATCGTATAAAGACTGCGCTGACCGTGTATAATAAACGCGTGTCAGTAATATTATAATAATGTTACGCAATATATAGTATATAGTATATAATGACTTTAACGATAATAATAACAAAAACGCGCCGAACCCGCCACTGTATAATAATAATAATTATTATATCATAACCGCTTCGCGACGATTACGGCTACGGTTTTTGATGATGGCAAGATGTGGGGGGGGGGTGACACATCCTCGGGGGTCCTATTAATCCTATCCGTTATTATTACGAACCCTATCCGTCACACTCGGTGTGTGTGTGAGTGTGTGCATTATACATCCAAAAATAATAATATATATACATATATACCGTCGTCGTCGTAATCGTCGTCGTCGTCGGCGTCGTCCTATTTCCACCCACCACACCCGCCATCCACCGACCAGCCACCGGACCATAATATACTAGCACGCGACACCAACGCCTCTTCACCCACTCGCGCAGAGCCCGCGTGCGTGTTCCCGGCGGATTTATCGGCCACTCGAAGTCCCTCGGTATAAATCGCGAAAGATCGCAACGGCCAATGCGTATATAATAATATTATAATACTATCATAGCTGTTTTGCGATGCGGTGGAAAAAAATTCTCGTTAACGGAATATTAGAAGCGAACATAACGTAATAATACTATAATATCGCGGGGCGTGTTGCATTGTTTACTGCTGATAAATTATAATAACAGTATAATTTAATGTGTGTGTGTGTATACAGGGTGGTGCACGTGTCATAGATTATTTGTCATACCTGAGCGGTACGGTTTGCAGAGTTATAATATTTTCAAATTTGTTGACAAAACGATGATAAATGTACGTAAAACACCTAATTTATTATTACTGTTATGCGAGTTTCAAATAACGTTCCATTTCGCTTATATTTTCAAGCTGTAAACAGTTTATATTATCATACGAATATAGGTGAACATTTCACTCAGTTATTACTGTTAACCGTCCAAGGTTTAGCAAGTTAATTAATAATTTTGATTTTTGATAAAAACTGTCGTTATAATTATTAACTCTTACCATTTTCTATAGTATAAAAATACCAGATACTCGATTTTGTTTTTAATGATCAAAATGTTTATTGTGTTATATTATTTTTGACTGTAAAACAGAAAGCTAAAGAAGTTCCTACATTAAAACAAAATGTATACTTGTGAAGTTTACTTATATTTCAGTTATTTTAATTAAAACTGTTAATAAGTTTGAAACTTTAATAACGTTCGGAGGATGATCGTGGTTAAGTATAAAGTATTGAACCGATGAATCTATTTACGGATAGTTATTAAATTTATAAAAACGTAGGAATTGTGTTTGAAAATATAAATAAATTTGATATTTATATTAAGCTGAAAAAGTGAAAAATGTAGCTTTCAAATTTCTATTTTTTTTTTTTTTTTGGAAAATTTAAATGATAAATACATAATATTATACTTAAATTTACAACATAAGAAAAAAAAAACTATATGGATATGGTATAAAATACATCCTGTACAAATATAAATATATTTTATGAGTTAATGAATCAGACGGATCGGTATTTTTATCGACTATAATAATATAAATCATAAGAACAGCCGTTAGTGTTGGTGATGTTGGTGTTTGGTAATGGGTGGTGAGAGGAGGGGTGACCATTGATTTTACGCACACGAACGGCTTAATGTTTTTTTTTCTCAATATAATCTATAAATGTGTCCGATACGATCTATAAATTTATAGGATTTTATACTTTAATCACCTTTAAAAATTAATCGATTTTATATAATAATATAAGTACTTAATGTATACACATCATAGAACAATAATTATTGTAATACTTTATTTGATCGAACATACGGATACAATGCAGTTTAAATTAATCATATTTACGATGAAAGTATGTGTAGTATTCTGTATGTATGCTATATAAATAGAATAGTCAAAACTTAAATCTAAAATGAAACTAAATATTGTATAATAATTCAATAAAAAATAAAATCAACAATTTTCGTAAAATAAACGATTTGAACGTGTCTTTATAAACTGTCTTTTGTTAACGAAAAATGTATTTAGTTTTTTTGTCATAAATATTAATTTAACTAATAGAAACGTTTATTTTAATTAAAAAGTAAATAAACTAGGCGGGTAAGCAGAAATGTTATATATTTAACCATTGAATATTTTTATTAGAAACTATATTTTACATAATGCGCAGTAGTGATATTAAAACCAGGTATTATAAAATAACAACATGAATATATTATTACAAAATATAAATTAGGATAATAAAATTGTTTATGGTTCATAACACCATATAATGTGATGTGATTAATAACTCTTCTAGAAACCTAAGTCATTTTGTCTTCATTAAAGTTTTACTTATATCATAGAATACATATAAGTCAAACAAGGAAGAATTTTTTTTCAAATATATAATTCATTAATTGCTTTTTTTTTTTATTTAACACAATATTTAATTTGTAGTTTATATATTAAGATCATTATCAATGGTAACTCGCTTAAATAATTACAATACAATATTAGATGATTTTTCATAAAAAAGAATATATGCTTATATTTTTGTTAAAATAACATGTGTGTAGGACTAATTAACACTAATTAAATTTATTTTCAATATATTATAATTAATTAATTTTATTTTTTTTTTTGTTTTAAGTATTAATTCGTTAATCAAGAATACAGTAAGTGGAATTGTTGTATCAAGATTACCGTTATAAATTATTTCAACATTTGAATAGATAAAGAACACATTTTTTAAATTTCCTACAAATTATTTATGAAAAAAAAGTTTTTGAATTAAGAACATAACTCACAAAACTGTAAATGTAAATAATGTACAAAACGAAATGTGGACATGATCCGAGCACAAAGTAATAATATGTTTGGGGTAGAATGTTTTTTTTAAGTAGGCCATTAGAGTATAGTGTGAGGTTTTTTTAAATTGATATGCGTACTAAATAAAATATTCAAATCGAAAACAATAAATAATTACACTCTGAAAACCAGTGGCGCCAAAATCTTTTTTTTTTATACCTATAAATATATATATATACATATATCGTATCGCAGCATTGCAGCAGACATCAATGTCGTTAGCAATATATTTGCTTTAAATTGACAACAAATATGCCTCACGGCGATGTCAGCAGTTATTTATAGTGCGATTGTCTGTTCAATGCACAAATATATAATATTTTACACGCAAAATGCATATACGGAAAATGTTTTTAACTGGAGTTAAATTTTTAGGCACAAAGTAAAATTTACGTTTTAATTTTCAAGGTTTTTTTCACGTACAAATAATATAAACTTTATAAAAATTATTATTGTCGGTCAAAGTTTTTGAATTATCGTTTCAAGTATTCTGTATAACCCAGTATCCATAAATTGTAATTATTCATTTTTTTAGTTTTTTGTCATATTTTATTTAATTAACGATTTACAAAATCTAAAGACAAAAACTTGAACACTATACAAAACATTCACTCGTCATTTTACCATTCCAATATACCATTCTAATATACCATTGACATGCGATCTAAAAGTTATTCATTACCATTAAACATGTTAAAATCGAAACGTAAAACCAGAATACATAATATAAGCATGGAGAAATATGAATTGTATAGATACTGTTGATTGCACGAGTAATGAACTTGCTGCATTTCTTTGTATAAAACCTAAAAATATAATTCTACTGGATGTTAAATGCAAAAAAAATTGAATTCTGTAAAAATGAAATTAAAAATTATCTATAAGACGGATTGTGACGATTAGATTATAATTTACTAAATTAAATTTATTTCGTATACATATTTTAAATATTTTTACATACAATAATACAATTGATCTGATATTTTATCAAACAATTATTTAAAAAACATTATAACAATTTGTGTCAATTTAATATACTTACTACCTACTCAACAGATGATTATAAAAATGAACAACATCTTTGTCTCTTGAGCAGGTGACAATCAATAAAGCTTAAATATTATGTTGTCACACGATATAGTGATGAAATTGTATTGGTATAATATCATACAAAATGTGCGGTACAATGTGTCGAAATTGCGTTACGGATAAAAAATAAGACGACAAAATTTCAGATCGAGTACGTGAAAACAAGTCGTATAACAGCCAGGGCACGTGAAAGTGCCGAACATACATGGGCGAAATTCGGTAGGTCTGCCTATTTGGTTTGACGGATTCGAATATAATATTACGATTTACTAGCCTATAGGCTTACAATACCTATAATATAATATTGATAAAATAACGTATCTTATAATTACGGTTCTCTTTTTTCGGCCTTTTTTTTTCGTTTTACCCCTAGAATCGATAATATAATACGGGTACGTTTGCCGATCGTTACGACGACGGCGGGGCAAAGAGCTACAACTGCGGCGCGGAGAGCCGACCGTATTGGTTTTGACTTTTATGAATATTATGCGACGTGCTAACCCGACCACACTTCGACTGCCGATAATCCTATACCTTTATATCGTTTTATCTTTATTTATTGTTCTTTACAACAAACACAAGCTCACGTCCGCTGCACCCGGTGACGGATCGCTTGCGGACGACGGCGACGACGGTCCTGTGTATTATAATAATATGTTCTTAATCACACCACGCGTGAGTAGAATATTTAGATAGGAAATGGATTACGGCAGAATGATTTCTAATAGCCGTCATAGCCGTCAGACGGCGTGCATCGTAGTTGTATATATTATATTATATTATGGTACACTGTACACATTGACGTTGATCGGACGAGCGGATGAGAATGATGAGGAGGAAGGTCATTTTCGTGATTGGTCCCCCGCAGCTAACGCTGCATATTGTAATAATAATAATAGTTATTATTATTATTATTATTATTAAATATTATTATTATTATTATTACTGTTATTGCCACCGCGAGTGCACGAGCTCGGCTACAATTTGTCGTTATATCTACAGGGTGATTAACCGAGTACGAACTCATTTTTTCCTTTAAATTACGCATTTGTGATGTGGTTGTTGGAATTTTTAAGTTTACGAGTATCACGGGAACCGTCTTCTTTTACAGTCGTATAAGTAAACTGTTTAACAGATGATTTTTTTTTTTTGAAACTGTTTTATGTGTACATCGAAATTCAGACAAATGTAGTTAATTAACTTTATACATTAAGAACAATAGGCAATGATAATAATATCGTTTTGTATATTATGTGGCACACTTCAGTACGTTTGTTCACATTTTAAGAAACTCCGAAAAGTTAAAATGTTTGAACTGAACATTTTGTATCATATTATGCAATGATAATGTTGTTCCTATTTCATATTTGTATAATAATATGTTTACGTGCTTTCCGCGATTTCCGTTTGTTTTGCGAAGTAAATACGAGGGAATGGAAATACAATTAAACACGCGTATAAGAGTGAATTTAAATAATTTATATGCCGAACGTGTGATATATTTTAATTCTGTAGGTATGCATTCAAGTTGAAATTATTGAACACCTTGAAATCATAATAAATTATAATAAAGTCGGTTAATAAAATGTCACGAATAAAACGATAATTAATCACGCAGAGTAAAAATAATAGCAAATATTGTTATCTAGGTACCTTTAAATAAATCAAAACCATTTCATAACTATTAAAACGCACGTTTCAAAAATGAAAACAACCTATTAATTATGCTTGGGCGGAAGATGACAACATTGACAACGCTGTAGCAATTTGTTACGGTTATATTGTGCTTATGAAATTTTTGAGCTGATGTATTACAGGGTAGGCCAACTCAAAGCGATTAGTAGGCTAATTTTTTTTTAACACCATGAGATACTCGGAGGTCAAAGCCAATTTTTTTTATGACATACAATTAATTTTAACATTATAAAGGTGTTGTTATAATAATAATAATATGTAGATGTATTTATAAACTATAAACTATAAACACACGAAAATTATTAGCTAGGTATTTAAAAACCTGATATTATTTTATAATATAATGTGTTTTATACAACATATTTTTTTAGAATAGTCTAAATAAAATTACGAGGTAAATCGATATTTTCAATAAAAATCTTCCGCATTCTTTTTACGTCAAACAAATTTAAATTCTAGTGTAAATGATTGAGTTTGTTGAATGTTATATAATATTAGAGTCGCATTTGGTAAAAAGTTACTCAGAATATTTGCCAGAATAATGTCTACAAAAAAAAAAAAAAATACCTGCTTTGGATTTCTATTTAAAAAAAAATGTACGACAAATTTAGAAAATAAATAAAGATAGGCCTTATACCATATGCCTATAGTGCATGCCCGTTCATCTGTCTGCATGTCCATGACTAAGTCGCCGTGAAGAATACGAAATGATTTATGTGTACACTTTGTAGGCATTCTCGTCTATAGAAAATAAAACTTCAGCTCGTCCAAACAGTATAATATGTATCGTTCTTCCATGCTTTCTCTCTCTCTTTATATATATATATAGAGTGAAATATATTTGTATGGGGAAGTTCGATTGAAAAAGTCTACGAAAAAGTACAAGATTTTCTTTTAAAATTCGGAATTATTTTTATCCAATAATAAAAAAATAAAAAATCGTATCCGGAATAAATAACGGTGTTGAAAAGCAACACAATATACTATATTATATGTATAGGAACGGGTTTGATTTGATTTTAAATTATGTTCACTGTTCAAATAGTATATTATAGAAATCGATCAGAGCATTGGTAGATAAACTTTTAGAACGCAGTACAATGCTATTATCATGCACAGCGAATAGAGCGACTACAAAATGTCATAATAATAATATAATGTGGACAATGATTGTAAATTATCGTATTAATTTCGACAGTGTATTAAGCAGTGTCCAAATCCATTACAGACAAACAATATAATTTTTAACCAAAACTATAGTTATGCGCAACATGCCAACCATCGGCAATAAAAATACATCCCATCGTATACTAATATATTTCCCGGCTATTCCCAGAATCTAAAAAAAAAAAAAACCTATAGTCTCCAACAATATTTTTATCGATTTTGGAAACATCAAATTATAACAAAACGGCTTTCCTGCAATAATACATATTTTATAAAACTGAAAATACCTAAAATTGAAAAAAATATTGTTAAAGATTAATTTACGAGTGAATTCTAGGCGGATAGAAAACTTTTTCCAACAAAGTGAGTAAGCAATCCAATCTATTTCCAGAGAAATGCTCAACCGTTTGTGGACTGCGTTTGAAGATAATAATATAGTAAAAACTATTTTGTAAAATAAGTGATGTATTTCCAATTACGAGAAAAGTACACGTTAAAAAAAAAAAGTGTGTATCACGCGACGTTAACACATTTGTTAGCAATAAAAGTTGACTTGATTTTATCGAATTATAAAATACTCCGAGGGTTACAAATCAATGGGAATAATATTTCACAAATAGAAAAACGATACGCTAAAAGGGAACACTATTTGGCTCGGAAGTAAATCGTCTGCTTGAGTTTTAGTAGTTTCATTAGACACGATAAATCACTATAAATTGTCTCAAATGTTCCGGAAATAAATGTGAACGATTTTCTTATTTCCCGGGAAAGATTCATTGGGTCGTTTGCTTCGATGCAATTCCACGATTGCAATATGTATTTCCCGAAAACTGAGCGATAATATATTTTGGACGACCGCCCAAAATGTCCAATGAACCACATCACGCTCTCTGTGCGTCTTCCGTGTCACAGTTGCTTCTCTACAGCCATCTAGTGGTAGACGTTTGCGTTAACCTTGTATTTTCATACTGCTAAACGAAGATTAAAAATTTATTTTTATAGTAAATATCATAAAACAATCCACCTACGTACGTTTAAATAAAATATGTAATACGATATCACGACAAACTCGAGAAGATTATTCGTGACTCGTTCGAATACATATTGTAATAGTTTATAATATTGTTTCGGCATTCGAATAATAATCATTTTCAATATATTATTTTATAAATCATAATATATGTGTAACCCACTCTTAGGGCTTATGCATGTATGAAACAGGAATGCATCTTATCGAATGTTGAAATTGTTAACGCTTACGTTTTTTTTTTTTATTTTATAGCAAATCAATAACTCCGATTTATAATCATTAATTTATAACAAAAAAGAAAACAATAGATCTTTAAAGTTCAACATTGAGCCGGCATCGTGTAATAACATAACATCTAAATTTATTATTTTTATCGACACTAGAGAGACTAGTCGAGCCGAATCAGACGGCGCGTGGTTATATCGTCTTGATATTATTATAAAACATCACAGAAAACTATACTATTATACGGGGAAACGGACTGACTATGCTGACACTGGTGTAGCCAAATTGCCTGTCCGGGACGCCGGCCAAACGTAATTGTGTAATCGAAATAAGCGGTAAAAAAAAAAAAAAAAAGACATACGTGCCTATTTTGATACACCGAGAAAACGATCCAGATGACGGTAAAACCACAACATCAATACCGCCAAAATGGTAAACTTAACATGGTAACACAATGTTGTCGAACGTTTCGTCGTGATATGGGATTGTCAAAGTACGAAAACGTCCTTAACATTCTAATCAAAACCGACTAATGAAAATGTATTTTTTTTTTATAAAATTATCCCCAATACTAATTGTTTATTGGTTATCATCAATCGAGAATCATTGCAGATTGCAAATCAAATTATAAACGTCTACGTAGTATTGGAATGCAATACAATCTACAAGTTTATGCACAACTTATCAGGAATGTCACATGAACAAAATTACACACCTTTTAAAGACAAATTTAAAAACTATTTAGCTACTTTGCCTACTTGGAATAAAAAACCACGAGTAATCTAAATACCAGGATATTGTGAATACAAATACATTTGAAACGTTTATTTGATTAGAATATTTAAAAATTATTAGTAGGTACAGAAAAAACGTTATTCTTTTATTTAGTTAAAATGCTTAACTTGGTAATAACAAACTAAAAAAATAACATATAAGATTTATAATTAATTGTGTTAACAAAAAAAAAAAAATGTGATTACCAAGTAATGAAAATGTATTATAATGACAATTTTTTATTTAATATTAACAACTAAAATAATTTATTAATTTATTTCAAAATTTCAAAATGTATAACTTAACACGAATAACTATACGTTATACAATATACGATGTTTGATATTAAAATTTTGGTTCTATAATAGGTAAATAAAAATAAATATCAAACAAAAAAAAAAAAAATACTCGCAGGATATATATGCATTAGAATTTCTGCCTCATACGGAAAGTCCGTCCGGATATTTAAGCAATGAATGTGTTCCTACTTTAAATACATTTTAATTGCGAACGTCTAACACATTTTTTTTCTTTTTTAAGAAAAAAACAAATCTTGTATTTTTACTCGAATATATAGTTTTTGACAATTTTTTATATAACGTTACTCTTGTAATAAGCGGCTTTATTTTCTGATTAGTTTTAACAATGAAAAATTGTTTATCCAGTGTTGTAAAAGGTTATATCATTTTACTTATTTTAAATAATAGCCTTTGTGGGCTAATAAAATGCATGTTAGTACGCCACTTCGAATTAGTGAATCGTCGAGGGACGATTAATAAACTTCGTCTCTTGACGGTTATACAAAGAAAGAATTCAAGTTTATTGTTTTAGGAAGCTTAATCTAGTATGGTCATAATGTGTTCTAAAAACAATTTCACAAATAGTTTCACCTTCGTGATTAGGTATTTTAATTGGACTTACGCTTGTTTTTTAATTTGGTACCTACTGAAAATATGCAATTTAGAAAATGCGTGTTATTCGTTTGATTACATTGATCCATATTTTATCAAAATGTGGTTTATCTCATTGTTGTATAATATATATTAGATTATATTATGTGTCGTATGTTTTATAACCAAAAAAGCTTTTTAAAACAACTATATTTTATCATAAAACAAATTGTGTTGTTATTAGTTAAAAAACATTATCATTATACTATTATGCCGTAAATTTAGAAAAAAAATAATTGATATTAATACTAAGACAACGATGACATTTTTATCGAACGTTTTTTTTCATCTCTCCGACGATTAATTTATTTCAAACGGAACGTAGATATTTATATCAATGACATCTAAAAAAACGAGGGGGGGGACATTGAAAAAATACTGTGGCGTATCACAGCGCATACTTATGATAGCTATCCGATTATGAGAAAGACCTCTTGATTTAACGGTACGTGGTCAATGGAATTTTCAACCACACCGATGCGACATAATAATATTATGATCATATATTGGAGAGTAGGTAAAATATTAATATGATATGGCGACGAATTGTACTTAAACTCGCGTTTACCTAACAGCCTGTGGCATTTTGCCATAGGGTTGTTTCGCACGTCTTATTGTGCGATCCGTTTTCGACTTGGCGAATTACTGCTACCGCACAAACAAACTAAAACTTGAGTATTGTGCAGGTTACATATAATATACAACACATATCGATACACATGTACACTACATATATCATGACATGGGGCGATTAGAGGTCGCCGTCGGCTAGTAAATCGTATTATTTGTTTGTCAAGGTCGTAAAATACAAATTTCCTTCCTATTGTTTTTATTTTTTTTTTATTATTATTATTTTCGCCCTGCATGTTTTCACAACTTTATTATTGTTTTGTTCTATTCGCGATCGAAAAATAAAAGTTTTCTTTTAAATTCCGTATAGAGAATAACATATGATGATATTAATTTAATATAATAATATATTATTATATTAAGAACACGAACAGCATTATCTTGCGGGTCCTCTCGATAACTGTATACTAATTTTTTTTTTTTTTTTAATATAATATAATATTATTCTGTATTTGTAACTAGTGAAAATCACGTTGTTTATGATATTCAGTATTTATTTTAATAAATTTAATTCAAAGCAAAAATACTAACGTTTTTCGTTTCACGGTGCTTAAACAACTCTGAGACAGATAAATCGTAATACCTCAAAAGTTGAACAATAGTTAAATTCCGTTAAAGTTTAAATAGTTTTAAAGTACAAAACGGAGGACCTGAACATATACTTAGTTACCTATAGTGAGCAGACTATAGTGTGCACATAAGATCGACTACAATAAAACATGAAGGTACATGATATCCATAATATATATACGATTGGGTAATGTTACACAAAGCTGTCATAAATAGATTTAAAAAATAAAAATATAAGTAAATAATGTAAGTATTTTTTTTTTACAAAGCAGTTTTGTCAAATTCATGAAAATAAGATCTAAAAATGCAGTCTGTCATATACAGGAAGACTATAGAAAAGTAAATAATATAAAAAGGAGAAATTTAGAAGTTAATAAAAAATAAAATCTATTCATAAACTTTTTTGGAACCGCATAGATGTGTAAACAAAATATTTGAATTCAGCGAAGAAACGTATCAAAAAAAAAAAAAAAGTGTGTAGCCATAAAATATCTGACAAATATTTTAACAACAAAATATAACCTAATACAATATACAAATATACGTCTTATGTTTTCAAATACAAATAAATAAATGTGCAAAGGTTTGGTCGAGAATTTCGTTGGACATATCTACTACTCATGTACGGTGTTGGTATATTTACATTCCAAACTACAATTATATCATTAATAATTATACACTTACAGCAACATATTTTTAAAATTAATATTTAATTAAAAATGTTTATTATTTATTGATTTTTTGCAACTTGTGGTTAATAACATTACATGCGTTTCATAGAATACAAGTCAAGAGCATAAATTTGGTGGTATTATTCTCGCGAATAAAATAACTTTTACACGGCGACAACAACAGCAATAAGAATCATCTGCCCATCTTTTTTTTTCGAATATACAAAAAGTTTGAAACACCTTAAACTTTTCTATTATTATTTTATTTGCATTCAACCTAAATAACGTAATTACCGAAATATGCGATACGACGAGAACGTGTTATAAATTATTATACATCACGGAAATGGAGTTTTAAATAGGCTCATTTATAATAAACGTTATACGTGAACGTTTCGTTAACCGTAACGTGTACGATCTATCTAAAAAGTCGTAAGAATCCCTTTTAAACTTTTAACCAAACGTTTCATGATATGTTTAATAATTATCACACGTCATGTTCAATCTATACGACTCGACAAACCTAAAGCTCAACGAAGACGGCTCTGCTAAAAACAGTCACCTCAGCATAAAATACAAATATACAAAAAAGGGAGAAGATTACATAATGAATTTTTATGTGGCGCAAATTACAACCTCAAAAAGAGGAGCAAATCTTCAAAATTAATTTTTAGATTTTGCCGAATATTGCATTTTTTTTTTTGTTGTTATCTCTGGTACAAAATTACATAAACTCACGAAAACGGTACAATCAGATATGGTGTTATCAGTGATAGATAAAATATAACAAATGAGAGAATACAAGATGGTTTTGATGTTATTTTGACAAGGTACCACTTGTAATTTAATATTATATTAAAATAAAATGTAATTACAAATTATAATATATTTATTTTTTTCGATGTCCTGGTATTATTAACGTTGTAACAAAAATAATTATAATGTTGTGAAACTCCGAGATAATATAGAGTGAATAAAATAAGCAGATGAGACGCATATCTTTGATATGTGTGTATATATAATATGCATTATTATATTATATAATTTATGTATATTATTCATAAATTATAAATAATGTCACCATCATAAAAATAATTGTATTGATACTGCAAAAAAAGGTCTGAAGAAAAATAATTTCTGGCAATACTTAAGCTCCCTTCCCCCAAATCGAAAGACCTAGTTCGATTATTCGTGTGTCTTGTCTTGCATCCACACTACGCATACAATAATAATTATTATCATTAATTTTAGTACATCGGAGATACTGTTGAGACTCGAGACAATTCATCCTCGTACTGTAAAACCAGTGAAACTGGCGAACCACAAGCGTCAAGGTTTTAATGCCAGGTGTCAGCAGGTGTGCGCTTACTTTTAATTACACGAAAACCGATAAAAAATAATATTAATTTTAATATGAAACTGTGATGTACATGACATACGAGTATAATATGCGTTATCATATCCGTAACGTTATCTACAAAAGTCTTGATAGAATTTAGAGAAATGTCACGAATAAAAACTTTTTGTAACACACAATCGAGTTATGGTGTTGGTTCCTTATAATTGGACACCAATTTTGCGATATCGACAATTTTTTCCAACTGCAGTTTAGCAGCTTAAAACGATTTAAAGCAACTGCGCTGAAATTATTAATTTCCCGTGCTTCTAAAGTTCGAGATCTTCGATATGATATGGTTTCCACCATTCAACGTAGCATATACAATTTTCATTAATCCCAAAACGTTATCTTAAATATTAAAATGCTCACGAAATTATATTGTATTATACAAATATATTATATGTATAATATATACATATAATATGTGATTCACAGAACGTGTCTGAACAGTTGAAATGACTAATAAAATGAATGCGTTTTCTTGTTATTACAATATCGTAATAGCCGGGTAGCTGCTCTAATCTCAATGAATTGAAATTCACAATAGCTCGGAATCCCTTTGAAATTTCCTGAACGTCAAAACTTAAGTTAATTTTCGGAAACAATGAAAATATAAATAAATATAATATGTCTTAATGTTGTTCGTTGGCGAGAAGACAATCCCGTTATTAATTCCAGGAATAATTAATGTTATCTTTATTAGGTATTTAACTTCACGAATAATTTAAATACACTAAAAATTAAAATCTAAATTGGAATTTTATTTATAATAACAACGTAGTAGAATAGGTATTACACAGCGCATTTATATGTTTATTTATATAATATTATTATAATAATTTAAGAAAAATATTGTATTTTCACAGTTCGATGTGTTTATTTTATATTATACTATGATTGCTATGAACCATTGTATATTCCATTGTTTTAATGATATTAATTTTAATGCAATAAATAACAAGAATAAGTGAAATTATACTCCCAAATTTGACTCAATTCCGTTAATTTATGTTATAGTAAATATATATTTAAAAATATTATTTTGTTTATGGCGCTCGAGTAGTAGAATTGCCTACACATTGCCCCGTGTAACCTGTAGTAATATTCGTAAAATTTAATAATATTATGTTATAATGTATATTATTATAATTATTATAATATTAACACAATGTACGAATTCACTAAATTAACATTTTTATCAAATTTAGTTTATAAATAGAATATTTTCAATCATAAGCCATTTAAACAATTGTATTTAAAATTCAAAATTTTAAATTTTTAACTATTATACTAAACACACGAATAAAAGTTTTTGTATAAACAGTTAAACATTTTTCAAATTAATAATAAAATCATCAATATTCTATAACAAAATATAACAGAACACTCACATTTTCCTACGTTGATATGCACGGCCCTTATTCATACAAAGACTTTTATATTTTATGACAATTATTCATTTTAACCCATCAAAAAGTATTGTAATTGATAACTGCGAAAGTGAAAAATAAATATTAATACCCAAGTTAAATGAACACAAATAATATGTAACACGAGTGCAAACTACTTTGTTTGGCCAATTTACATTATGCAATGGATTTCCAAAAAAAAACCCAAGCCATCGAGATGTCCAATAGGTAATCTTGATCTGAATTACTTTTAACCTATATAATATGTAGTACTTATTTCTCTAAATTCTATATTGAGCCAACTACGCCATATGGTTATTTTTTTAACTTTGGGTTATAGCCAACTTTGTCTTTCATAAATGTCGGAACCAGCAAAATCTCCTTTAGTAATCCGTTTCATTTTCGATTTCAAATTTCTTCAAAGTTAAAACAAGATTGACCTGAATTTTATTACCATGTTAAATTATATCGCAAAATGGTTATAAATAATATACGAAATAAGCAGTTTACGACTTTTTAAATTAACGAGGTACCCGAATACGGGGGTTATAATATACTTATAATTACCCAATGACTATTATTTAAAAAAAAAAATTAAATAACAGCTATAAATAATCAACATTGACGATTTTCAATTAAAAAAAAAATATATTAATGTTTACATTTTATAAATAATGATACATAATTAACTAACCCTGCGTACTGCAGCGACAAGGTAATTAATAACATAAGTTATAATAATAATACTTGTCTTGTTATATATTTAACAATAAAATGATCTTACCGATATTTCTATAAAGCAATTATATTTTTTCGTTGATAGTTGATATTAAGATGTACATCAATAAATACGACGTATAATGTAGGCAATTGTCTTGTATAAATTAAAGATTTCAAATAATAAGCATAGGACAGTTTTTACTAAAAATAAAAACTTACTGTAACAAAAGGTTTTAGAATTATAATATGGTACTGGTAATTTGTAATTCACGTGTATTATCATTACATTTTAAATATAATAGTTTGTTATAACAACGAATATTCAAGTACAAGAAAACAATAAATTGGCTACTAGTATAATTAGAATATCCGATTTTATTATAGCAATATTTTTTTGCTGTTAACGTACAATTGTATATTTGATATTTATTTTTCTCTAAGCAAAGGGGATCAAAAAAAGTTTAAGAGAAAACTATCCATTAAAAACAAAAAAAAAGTCCAGATGGTAATCCGCCTCTACAGTAAATATGCATAATGCATAGAAAAACGTTGTGTGGAATGGGGACAAGTTTTTCTGACACCAACGCCCCTCCCAAAAAATGGTGACGAGATTACCACGTAAAAACCGAATGATTAATTGCTATTTATTGACACGGCGCTTACGTTATTGATTAGCGATTTGTCATGCATTTCAAAACTTTCAGCTGAAGATGAAGACGACAAAACCGAATATTTTCTCTTGGATATTAATTTATACACACAGACATTAAATATTAATATATTTTACATGCTATATAATATAATATGTATACCTATAGC
Organism: Pentalonia nigronervosa; assembly: GCA_014851325.1. Taxonomy (NCBI): domain Eukaryota; kingdom Metazoa; phylum Arthropoda; class Insecta; order Hemiptera; family Aphididae; genus Pentalonia; species Pentalonia nigronervosa. The sequence goes on along the minus strand of JACXSJ010000473.1, from coordinate 196,624 downwards.
ATTGTTACATAAAAGCATAGAAGAATATAAAAATGTATATCTAGAGATATTTTTTACGTATTAGTATTTAGTATAAAATCTTTTTAGAATATACGAATAAATATTTAATAGTAGAAAAATGTGTTCGAATACGTGTCACACTGTAGGTAGTTTAAATTATCATATATATTATTTTAATATAAAACGTAATACCTCTAGTAGGAGGGCCTTTCTAGAATATTTAAAATCCAATGCATTTTCTTTAAATATGTAGTCCGATAACTCAGGTATAATTCTTTAATCAATATTTGAAAATCATATATTATATTAATTTTAATTTTTACCTCTAATCTTTTAGTAATTATTAAATATCATTGATACTTCAGTAATTATAATATTTTTAACTTGTTACTAACTATTATATGATATACAATTTTTTTTCCAATAAATAATTAATAAAGACGTTTTAATAATTTCAATGGTAAAATTATTCCTATATATTTAAAAATGAATATTATATTGGTTTTTGAGCCAATCAAGTTCGTGTATTGTATTAGTTTTACAATAATATTTTTATATTTCTCTTATATGCTACTAAACATTTTTTGGAGAGAAAAAGTGCCAAAACTTTCAAGTAGCCCTAATATGTATCGATTGGAAATCGAGTCTAGTTGGTACTTTGAAAAAGTAATTTTTCTACTTTCAACACAGTTTTTCTAGGCATAAAGGAAAACTACAGAATTCTTTCAGAGAAATTAAGAGATTTAAGCACGCGTGGTTTGAACAAGTATCGCTCAAGAGTCAAGAACGTTTTATCAATTTTAATCATTTATTATTCAATTATCTATTACAAATGTAACGCATTGATGGTATGACAATAGTTTATTCAACTCTTGTAACAGTACTGTTTTTTAACAATTTGGTCAAATTATTTAAATTTTAAATGTAATATGGGTAACATTGTTTATATTATAAAGGTACTCAGAAAACGATATAAATTTAATTTAAAATTTAAATTCGCATAATTTAAGTAAAATATTTTTTTTTTCAATTAAGTCAATAGGTATTCAAAATAATATTTTTGTATAAATGTTATTATTATTTTTTTATGTATAGTATAATATCATTAATAGGTACACAAAATAAATAATGTAATTAATACGAGTATACACATTAGATTATAATTCTGTAACAAATAAAACATTAATATTTTTATTCAACCATAGATTCGTTTAATATGTTAACAGAAATAACACCAAAAAAAAAAACGAAATAAACAAAAATATGTCTTCACGGGTATCTAAATACCACGACTTTTATTCAACTCGTCTTTAAACGAGGAGACTTAATTAATGTTATTTGAAATGCTAATTACGTATTACAATAAATTCAAAGTTAAAACCTGTCTTCAATTACTCAACGTAGACAACCATTTGATTACCTTTTTTTTCATTTATACTTTTAAACTCTGTTAAATGTTATTTAAATTTAAATAAATGTATATCTTAGATTTTTGAGAAGTATTATTTATAAGATGACATTTTTTTCAATTTAAAAATAGATAATAATAAATATAGTTACCTAGATTTAGAATAGCCATTTGATTCGATTTAAGAACGCATTGTGATATTTGTATGTTTTACAATAATTTATTTTAACATTAATGTTATAAATAAATAGAATTTATACAAGTGATCTAGACTTTATTTATGTTTGTGACCAGAAGAATCGTTACTATCTGATGGTAAAACGCAAACTCACATCAGTACAAATCACATAATACAATATTATAATGGAAGTTTGAAAAAAAACGTGTAATAAATAGGTATTAAAAAAAAAAAAAAAATAGAAGAATTATAAAGATATAGAGCAAACAGCTGTATAACAGAAGTAATTTGAATTAAATAAATTACCTGTGACACTTTTCATGGTGACATGTGGATGAAAATGAATATATTGTTGAACCCCATCATTATCGCAAGCATAATGTCAGCGCCCCGAGGAACGAATAAATTATCAATTAAATTTATGGTCATCATCATTCGTTTACCGGTTTGCAATTATTTTTAGATGATCCCTATTACAATATAAAACCATGATTTCATATCTAATATCCCCACCAGATAAACAATTTAATGTAGTAAGTTATCAGCTCATCGTAATAATACCAAAACAATATATTTTAATGACGGAAAAATAATAAGAATGGCGAATTTAAAAAAAAAATCTAGATAAAGTTAGTGGGCTATTAGGGGCGGTTTTTTTTTTTTAATTTGAAAGCAATGATAAATCATTGTATTATATAAATTCAATAAATGACCGCTCTAAATCTTTCTTCAATTTCCAATCTACAGACTGCATGAAACTTTTTGAGCTTTTTTACTGCCCCCTAACAAATAAAAAAAGATGCGTAATAAACCCTTCTTTGTAAACCCAATAGCTCCCTCATTCTGTTCAGAATCTACAATAATCTATGTTATTTATTACGCGCTGAGGGTCATTTTAATAACAAACACAATTTTGATTGTAGATTGTAATGATTATCATCAAATTAATATTTAGACTCGAGAGGATTGTAAATTTCATTATTTAATTTTTAATATCAGAAACATCCGATACACAATAAAAATATTTGTGCGATTTGCATTAATTCCGTAATTAAGTAAATAAAATGAATATTCGTTTTACGGCTACGTAGTTTTGTCACGAATTCCGAGTCCATGGTTACCGATAACATAAATTATATTATGAAAATATCTAATAATGCAATTGTTGGCTCTTGATTCTCTTGTGAAAACCGCTATTATTATAAATATAGATAATAAACTAGACTACAAACTCAAGATGGTAATAGTAGGTAAACACTTCATTCTAATAATCAATATAGATAGATATTTCATTCATACAGTACATATGAAATATACAAACATGTCCATCTTATCTTCGTCTTTATCTTCACAATAAAAAACAGTCTATTCTCTATATCTCTATCATGAGTAATACTTGATATAGGCTCCTCACTTTAGCATCACATAAGCACAAGTATTAAAATTAAAATTACTAAACAACAGAAACCAGTTAGTACATTATATCTTAGCGTTCAATGTCTAATTCAAATAACGAATTCAACCTGCTTTCAAACAATCCGTAACCACGTATTGACACTACTGAACCACATACATTTTACCAAAATATTAAAACGGTATAGAGACTACATTATATTGTATAATATACCGGTAAATATACCTCATCATATACATTGTATTAGAGTAGAGACGATCGAAATATGTGAATAAATAATTTTTTAATAATTGTAATGATAATAGTTTTGGCATTTGTGTTTTATTGTACTTAAACAGTACCTACCTAAATAATAACTCGCATAATTTTGTTTGTCATTAAAGGGTTATAAAAATATAAATGTAAGTGTTGATACAAGTAGGTATATAGAACGAATACTCGAACCCAAAATTAGGTGCATGAAATTCATTGTTTATAAATTGTATATGTACCAAAAAATAAGTTTTAGTTCTTTTAATAAAAAAAAATCCACGAGTAGTCGTCTTAAGAGTCTGTTGATAATAAATAGCAAAATTAAGTGTTCAGTGGCATTAACCTAAAGATTAAAATCATGAGTGACTGCTTTATGCCTTGTACAATCACCACCAACAATTGGATAACTATCCCGTACTGACACTAAGCTTACATTTAAATATACAAAAAATACGTACTAAGTCGAATTACGATTGAATCACGCATGTTTTTTAATGATCGACATTTCTGTTAACGTTCTCTATACGTCTTAAATTCTTTGTCGAGTCGTGCGTCACATTGAACAACCGTGAAAAAATGTTTATACTGTTTCCGGTATAGTTGTACGGGATGTGGCACCACTCGTGATCCCGCACAATAGACATCCGTTGAAGTCCAGGGTAGATTGTTAGGAGGGGAGTAGTTAAACCGCTGTCAAAAATCTCGCAGTATTTCCGGTCGGAAAACCGTCGAAAAAAATAAATAAGGAAAAAACGTACAGACGCGCCGAAAAATAGAAGATTTGTACGATCACGATTACCACCCGCGGCGGTGCGCACACGAAGATCGGTCAATTTGACGATAAAAAAAAAAAAAGGCCCCTTGTACACGCTGGCCAGATAACAATATGTCCGCAGAGACCGCAGGCCACCATATATTATTATTTTGTAACTCGCACCCCCTTCCGTCATTTGAAAATCTCGCTCAGCAACCCACCCCTGTCACATCATGAGAATTCGTTTCACGGTTTACACGTTAACGCAACGGTGGCGTCTTATCGGCACAGCACATGATATTATGACGATGATAATATAATATCGTGGTATATCTACACAAGCGAAATATTAGTGACCTTAATACAGATCTTTTTTGCAACTATAGATAGGAATAAATGGTGGAAAAAAATGTCAACCTTCATCCCGGCCTACCCATTTTAAAAATGTTTTATTACGACCATACTCCGAGATATTATTTCGTGAGTCATTTTCAAAGATATGTGATCCAGTTAAAAAAGCGCGTGGAAGTATACTGAAATACGTCATCATGCTTTCCAAAATATAAAAAATTGAGATTTTAAACTGCTCAAGTGATGGTGAATTGACTTCTAGATATCTTAACATTTTAAAACGTAAATACATAGCTAAATTTTGCAATTTTTCTTGCCTAAAAAAATAGGGTTAACAAATAGAGCTGTTTACGTAATTGATTCTTAAATAATTTCTAATTTATTTTCTATGATATTAAATACATAAGGAAACAAAATATAATGACAACATGACTTCAAGTGCAGTCATCCATACAAACAGGAAGTATGAGAAAATATCGTTTACACGAAAAATAAATTATTTCCGAAAGTCACAGTGGGAATATAGGTACTTACCATCACACCTGTGCATCAACGATTTAAATATCATTATCGTTAATATACCGTATATCGATATATTTTTTGGCGATCGCGACACGTCAATCGTGTACCTATATAATACGTATCCTATCGTCATCTCGTATTTATCAATAATGATCGTCCTCTTTACCGTTTTAATATAATGCATAAAATATTTAAATACGGTCTACATTTTCATAAACATATAACGCGCCTACGTCGCAGATTTTACGAGAAACCACACTCATATTCAAGATAACAACGATGACGACTTGAACGCCAAAAACCATTTCTCTAAACGGGCACTCGTCTTGTTGTTTCCGCTATAGTAGATGGTATATTATCCCATGTCATTTATCGCATAGTTTTTTTTAACGGTTAAATTTCATAAACATGTTTCTTTTATTTAATGGGCAAATTTGTATATTATAAAATAATAAAAATTCCATTGCATCGTCGATCCGAGCGAGTGTTTCACACACATTATATGAAGTAGGTCGGTTTTTATTAACTAAAGGTTTTTATTAACGGATTGAGATATTTAGCACCCCGGGTTAGGTATTTTTTCTGCCTTAATACATTAAATTTTAATTTATATACACTAAATACACATACTTATATATGTATAATACATATATAAAGGTAGATTCTGTAAAGTTGTACGTGCTTTTCCAAAACTTGTGCCTTGGGGCAGGTTTGATTCCTTTACTTTGCCACTCTCATAATAATTAGTGTCAGATTTCATTTGAATTTTTTTGCAAAGACGGTTTCGTAATAAGTTATAACGATCATTTCTCAACGGGTTTGCAAAAAATTATGTTTTTTTAGTTGTGCTATTTTTATTATCCATTTTTTTCAGATAATTCACGATATCGATAGGCCACGTGTTTGTACTTAGTACCTAAATATTTTTTTCTAAAACCTACAAAGCTTAATATTAAATATCTTATGTTTAGTATACTCTAATATGATGGGCGTACACATATGCTTAAGAAAACTATGATTTATCCATTACTTTTAGTAGAAGCATTATGTGCAAGAAGTCTTACAAAATAGTGTTAAAAGCAATCAAATAAATTAGATGTATGCACTGTGCATAATGCACATTTAAAAATTGTTTAGTTTGATTTCAATCTGGTTTTCTAATTGCATATTTATAATTTATTAGATATTCACGTATAAAAAAAAAATAAAATGTTTGAAGTCTCAAGTATGTTTTTATAAAACAATTACTCAAAATTACTTACATAGTTAATTTTTACAAAAATACGAATACATTTTAAATGTTATTCAAATTATAAGTAAGTTAGGTATATATACACGTATTTGTTATAATATTAATTAGTAAAAAAAAATTAATAAAGTATAAAACATTATTTAATAAACTTTATTTTAAAAATCTAGAACTAACAGATTTTTGTTTCAATAACAATATGTACTCAAATACAATATAATATTTTAATGTATTTTATTTTCTTGTGAAATACTATTGTATTCATAAATCGTAAGAAATATAACAAATAAAAATAACTACAAATATCTTTAATTTCATTAATCCTTTGTAATTTATATTCTAGATTAGGTTATAAATATGGTTAATTATACAGAAATTATAAATACAATACATTTTTTATGCGTCTTATTGGAAGAATATAATATAATATAAGAAGTATACAATCAGGGTAATATTCAAATAACTACTTACGAAAAAAATGCCAAGAAAAAATTACGTTGATTTTATCGATTTATGGATAAGGGTTCCGTTGCATTTATAAAAACTAAATGTTGACATAACACGTTTCGTAAACTTAGACACTCTAAATTAAAGTCGAAATACAACAACCACATATCTCATTCCAAAGTTATCCATCAGATAATCTCATATGAACGCAAAATATTATGTATGAAAGAATACTTTGTATTCTAAATGTGAGCATTGTAAACTACTGTGTACATAGACTGAATTTTGGACTCTCGTTAAATTTTAAACGTTGTGATATTATACTTTAATAAATATGACCAGATTTAACGGATACGAAATATGTCGTAACGCCACAGGACATTATTTGAATCAACACGAGTATTTTCTTATACATAAATCAACTATTGTGTACTGTGACCATAAGTTTTATAAACATTTTGAATAATCATGTGTAATAGAATATTACTTTTGATTGAACGTATGAAAGGTATACGCTGTATCTAGATACGGACAGCGGTCGTAAAGCAACAACAATAATATACCTACTTGTTGACTGTTGAGCTGTATAGTGTTAAATACCAGTCAACCTATTATAAACACAAATATATGACTAGTATATTTAAATAATTACGAGGACCTCCATTTACACTCATAATATATTATGTTTATGTTTTGCATCTAAGAACACGAGCGCATAATTATAATATGATCCTTATAAAAATTGGTACAACCTAATTGTCGATTCAAATAATTTTTCTATTTAAATTTTTAAATAAATTACAAATAAAAAATATTAAATTATATCTAAATTATCTACCTACTCTTGATAATACTACAAGTAGTTTGATAGTTTTATATAATATATGTGTAATTATTTATCAAGGTAATAAATATACAAATATAAGAAAATATAATACTCAAATATTGTTCTTCTAAAATTAAATAGATACCTACGACATACTAATGTAATTTAATATATATACATATATTATATAATTAAATTATGTTTATAATTTTTGATTTGAATATGATCTTCTAAAAACTATTTTTATTAAAATAAAGATTCTTTATAATATTTAATAAGACACTTTCCTTAGTCTATTAATTCTTTAGTAAAAAGATTTACTTCTTAGATTAAATTTTTCAGTTACATTATTGTGATTAGTAAATCGTGGTGAAATGGACATAGCACATTATTAACTACTACCCACTTATTTTTATAATGATTTTCTAATCGAATTTAGGTAGCCATTTTTAGTTGGTATTATCAAGATTGTTTTTATTATTATTATTATATTTTGATTGTTCTTATTTTTTTTTAACAACATTTTTTTTTATTTAAAATTCATGAACATAACCGGTCGTGACTACAAGTTCTCGACACACACGAAGAATTTATTCAAGTGGAACGTGTGAAGCTCAGATTAAGCGATACAGAAGTACAATCTTATATCATAATATTAGTATGTGATCGCAATATTATATAATACAACATTACGATATTTACACGATGTAAAAAAATTTGAAATAAAAAGACGTAGATAATTACTAAAATTTACAGAAATATTGCTCTGAAATAGTTACTGTAAGTAATATACGTCATGTAAAAAAAATGATCAATGTTTAAAATGTTTAAAGTAATAAAGTCTTATTTGTACACCACTAAAAAAAAAAAAAAAATTATAAACTATTAAAGTGTTTCTGTTATTGAATATTTTAATGGGATCTTTGAATAAAGGTCTCATCGTATATTTATTTATTTATGTTAATAAAGGGTATTTAGATAGTTTTGTACACTATATCTATAGATGACGTACAGTAAATAAAGTTTATACACATTATTTTTATACTGTATTATTATATTTCTTCACAATAGGACTAAACATAATATGCCAATGATACAATATATTTCAATCATTTAATTTGACTAAAATAAAATATTCTATATGATTAGATTATACATATAATCTATATTTTGTATATTGAAATACTTGTCTTGCGTGATAACTCGATTTTAATATTTATGATTTAGTTAAAAACCCTTTTATAAATTTATTTTTAACTATGAAATATAATCGATTCAACTGAATAATTAACAGTTTTAAAAGACGCACATTAAATTAATGATAAATTCGTGTCAACAAAAATAAAAAAAAAAAACTTTAATTTTATAGAATTATTAGTTATAATATTCATCTAACATATAACTGGCACGGCGTTATTAGTTATTAGGAATCTTTAATGCATTGTGTTTAGTTTGATAATTTAGTAAAATCAAAAGTTTTAATAACAACAGCACAACCACACAGTTCCAATTCCAATAAATATTTTAGTTTATAAAAACAGTAAATCAAGTGTACATAACCGCCGATTGTTTTATTCATAAATAAACCTTAGAAGCAATACTAAAAACGGTTATATATATATATATATATAATATCGTATCTCACGGACGCACAAACGAATAAAATATTTACTTACTATTGAAAATTATTCGTTAATTCGTAAAAAATTGTCTCCGGCCTGTCAAACCTATTTTCAATAATATGCATTATACGCGTAATATTTCAGCGATTGATGATTAAACGACAAAAACAAAAACCCATCAGCTGCTGATGTCTATAACAAAATAACGCCTGCGGATGCAGACTCCTGGTGAGTCTGGGAGAAAAAAAAATCATTGTCGTCGTCCGACCGACACGGACAAACTACTAATATCGTCTCCTACGGAGTGAACCGGTTGAAACGCCTAATGGTATTTACACACGCAAACGATGCTTATATTTACCGAGAGCAATCGAATAACCGCAGACATTTGCGACGAGGTAACATGAAACTTATCGTTATTGCCCAGAAGACGTCATAAAGTAATGCACAAGTCCGCACGTGCTATATATATATTATACGTATTAGAAACGCACACATTTGCTTAGGAAAAAAAAAAGATGAAATAAACGTATCGTGATAAATAAATAATTCATATTTTATTAGGTACCTATGCGAATAATATATTTAAAACGACGTCCGCAATGAAACATTTCTGATAAATCATCGAGTTGGTCACATAATATTTTAATACGGTGTTCGAGCAATGTAAATGATCCAAATAACATTGTAAATTATTTTCAAAAATAACCCACCTCTCAATCTAGTGGTGATCAATGAAAATGTCCCGGGAAAATAAAGCAAAAATTGAATTGTGAAATTATTCGAGAATAGAATATTAAACGAAAACAAAGTATCTATGAAATTTAATGTGAGACTTAGTATGGGTAACTATTAAATTAGTAATGAGTATAACTTGTGACAAATAGCTCAATAAAAAAAAAAACGTATTTACAAAATACATGAAACATTAAATTATTATAGTATTAACCAAGGCCAATAACAATAATATAAAGTGAAAAGAAATCTTTTTCGAAAGCACTTTGTACGCATTATAAGTTTTTTTAAGTTTTTAACAATTTATATTATTTTTTTTCGACTTATTAATAAATATTTAAGAACTGTGTGTTTATCTAAACTTTTTATGAGTCCACTTATACATAACCAGCTAATAGGATTATAGTTTATAAGTAACATAGGCAATTTAATTTGTAGTATAATCAAAAAGTATTTAAACGTAAGTTTTATTATCATATAATATGTAAATTTATTTTATTTGTACCTACATTTTAATTTTAAGTGCCTAAGATAAAAGACAATAATACATTTTCCCTTGCACAACTATAAAATTACGATATTTTAAAAAAGTGTATGAAATAAACGTTTGTGTTTATTTTCTGATATTATTATTTACGTTTTGAGATATGTATACCCTGGATAGTGATTGATCTAAGCATCATTTCTAATACGGTTTGAACGATGTAGTTAAAAATTATAATATAAAAATTACAAACAGTTATAATGTGAAAAATATGACAATCTATAATGTTATAGAATATGATTAAATATGAATTCTATTCATAATACTTATTTGTATGTTGTAATGAATTAAATTAAATTGAATATGAAAAATATACGAACGTGATAGACAAAAATGGTGTTTGAATACGAACATGTACGCCCACGGGTCTTTAAATACATTTTAATAGACGTAGAAATGACTTATCTAAGACGTTCAGTTTCAACTGTGTATTTTTTTTTTTTTGCTGGTGAATTTTGTTTTGTAATGTAATAATAGAAAAAAAATAATAACACGGTCCATCGTATATTATTATTATTTGATTACCGGATCCGTATAGTTAGATTTGGTTTTTAAAATGTTATTAAATAATTTTAATAATTGATAAGGAAATTCATCTTACTGAGTTAACAAGTATTGCTTGTAGCGTATTTTTATATTTTAAGTATAGGTACTGTAGTGCATATTACGTTAACATTATTAAAACAATAAAATACAAGTCTTAAGAGTATAATATCAAATCTAAAACTTAATAAATTCAGTAAAAATTTAATTCATTCCTGTGACGTCCGATAATTTCTAAACATAAATTTTAAAAATAATATTATTACTTAAATGCTATGATTAATATTATTTATTATGTATGTTTTAAATAATTGAATATACTAAATAATATTAAAATTTTATTCAAAACGATAATGTTATTATATTGCTACCATTCTCTAAACGTAAAATATTGCATGACAAACTATAAATCTAATAACTGTATTATTTATGACTAAACTTTTTACTTAAAATTTAAAAAAAATATAATTTTCTTACGATTTGTTGACATGTTAGAAAATTTGGATTTAAGTTATATTATATACAATAACACTGCAATTATGTTCTTCTTACCTGAAAAATAAAAATATTATCAAATATAAAAAAAAAAACCCTTTGAGTAATGAATATCTTTAATATATCCATACTTTTATTGTACAGTCATGCGACATTATATTTAAAATAATATTTCAATGTGTATGAACACTAAATGCATTATGGTTACTAATAAGCCGCGAAAATGTAAAGTAATTGACCTAATCAAATAAATAGTTTACACGTTATATTTTTGCTCTGTATAATCCTTCTTCTTAGTTATACTTTTATAAAGTATATATTAAATAATAATTCTAATTGTCCTCATAGGGTTTATTAAAATAAATTTAAATTAGGTTTGGTTTTGTAAACAATATTGCAATAATGCATTTGATCGGTATTTTGAATATTATGCTACATAGTATAAGTATTTAATCCAGAGTTTGTGTTTAAATATCATATTTAAATACTAAATTCAAAAAAAAAAATTGTTACGATAAATATGTTGGATTAATAAACCATATTCGTCAGTGACGAATATTATAAATGTTAAGATAACTGATATTTTGTATCTTTTATTAGTACCTATTGTGATTATTTTATTATAATTATTTGAAATCAAACATTTTTTACCTTGAGTTTTTTAAAGGTAAAAAAAATGAATTATTTTCTATTTTATTTCGTGGTATTTCCGTTTTAAGCAACTATGATGATTACATTAAACTTTATTATTATCTTGCGTAGCAGTTATTACGTTTGGACTTGAAACCCATAAGTGCTCGCAAATGCAATCGATCCATGCCAACCATCCAAATTGAAACGTATCAGTTCATTGTCACAACAAGTAGCAATAAAATAGGTATTTTTTGCACATTTTCTCTCCCGGGAAAGGAATTTTAAATACAACGTATAATACTACTTCAATCACTGCCAAACGATAAACATATTTTACAAATCGAGAGGAGGGGCAATTGATTGACTACGTACCTACATGAAAATTGTGTGCACCTACAAGAGGTCACGGAATTCAGATGATTCATTAATAAATCATATCACGAATTTCCCATACATGATATCCCAAATCAAACCACACGATACGTGTCCCGATCGGATAGACACGAGTTTTTCCGGCTAATTTACATCCACTCGAAACATAAAACATTATTCGCTGATTAAATGACAATGAAACATGTGATAAATAATAACAATCTATAGGTATTATATACAACCGGATGTGTTCTGACCGACGACTGATCAACGCAGTGCCTAAACTTTGATATCTAATCTAATAATAATTGTCATAGTACCTTCGTACCACCATGGCTGTGTGAGGATGAATTCAAAAAGTATTTTGCGAAATTCGAATTTTAAAAGTGTGTGCACGTGAGAACTTTTAGATTCACGATGGAAATATAAACATTGAAATACACCGAAGCATATTATCAAAAATATTTTTTCGGAATATAAAATTCAAAATGTAAATGTAATATATGTTGTAATTTTAATTTTCAAACTAGGTAAAAAAAAAGTATTTTCGACATTGTTAATAGTTTTCAAAATAACGAGTATCTATATTAAAAAAATCCACCCTGTCTAATCAAATATCGTACGCCTACGACCATGTGCCGAAAGCCAGCTGCACATTATCGCGGCCTTTTTTACTATTATACATACCTATAATGGGTGCATGGTCGGCTTTATCAAGGTGTGAAAATAGTGTCACTAAACGGAACTTAAGACTTGTACCGGACGAAAAACGGTAAGACGTGCAGTATTGCAAAATACTTATATATTCATTGTTATAGATCCAATTCGTGAAAACCAAACTGAATCAGTGATATAATGGTTATTTACCAATTTTCGTGTCGAGATTTCACCTCATTCCTGAAAAAATACTAGTTATAGTACTACTTACTATATACGTTTTCCTCACCGTGAGTTCTTTATTAATCTATACCTATTATTATATTATAAATGAAGTTATTATTGTTTAATTTTATTGCATTAAGTACTATAAATACCGATTATATAGTCTCGTAAAACTGAAAACAGGTTCAAGCATTTTAATTTATGACACGATTATAATCTAATTTATGAGCACGAGTATTATTGTAGCTACGTGAAAAAGATTAATCAATTACTTAATTTATATTATAATATCATATAATTTCAAATGACGTAATCATGCACCATTTGACTAAATAATTGATCCAATTTAATAACGAATACACTTTCTACAGTTTTAAATAATTTTAAACAAATTTGAATTTTGTTTTTAAACGCGAGGAAGTATATAACTGCTCTTCTATACAGTCTCAAGTTTATTTTATCATTAGTAAGTCACTTCAATGTATGTGTTCAACTTGAATTCAATGATGAATACAAAAATGATTCTGAGCAAAGACTGCCTGATATTATATTAAATATATTGTATGATATATTTATATTGCAACTATAATAATTTATTTTTACTTCTCGTAAAACGATTGGTTAAATTTATTTTTTGCTAAAATATTGAATTAATAATATTATCAATATTTAATTTTAATAATAGAATATTTATATTCATATCATATAATATTGTTATTATCTTTTGAGTCAAGGCCGACTTTCTTTAAAACGGTGTGAATAGTTTTGACCTGTAATTAAATATTATATAAGAAATAGCTGAAAATTAATCTAGATGTTTTGGAAATATCATTATGTTTATAAAATTAAAATTAAATAACCTACGTCAGTATAATAATCGTAAAAGTTTCAAGTTCTCAAGAATAATGTCTTTGAATTACTTTTAACTAAAGTCGTTATTTTTCGTTTAAATATCTAATTTCGCCAAATGTTTAAAATAATAACTGCACCGATATTTTTATAAGATTTTAAGATTTTGATATGAATTACTTATGAGAAACTTTGTATAAATTGTCAAGTCTTTACTGTACAAATTGAATATTTTTCGTTATTTTGACGAATTTTGTCAACATTTTAATTTTAAATAATAATAAAAAAATCGTACTTATATATTTTTAATATTTGTATATAACTATAAAACAATTGATGAAGAGCTTAAAATAAGTTTTTAAGTTTTTTAACCAAATCTAAATGTTTTTATTAATACCTAAAAAAATTAATATTTTTATTACATGTAAATAGTTTAAAACTAGTACGAATAATTTTAAAAATATAATTGAGTAGAGAAGTATAAAGTATAATTTAAGTAATAGTGGATAGTTTCAAATGTCGACAATTAATAGTTTTTGAGTTATAACAAAAAAAAACTAACATATTTTGATAACAAATCGTTAATTCACGCTTGAATATTCAATTTTGCCAAAATTTAAAGTACTGACGGTCATAACAAATATTTAAAAAATTGCGTTCAATTTTTTTTTTATAGTTCTTGTAAAAAAAATTAATATGGAAACTTGAAATACATTTTTAAGCTTTTTTGTTTTTCCGATTTTTTTGAAAAATGCTGTGAATTTAATACTTTTACCCTTCTGAGTACCAACTAGATTCAATTTTCAACAAGAAATCATCCTCAAAGTTAAAATCACTGCTCTTTACTGCTGCAATAGTTGATGATGGAGAGAAAAAAACATATATCACTGCAAAATCAATACTTCATCGTTCTGCTCAGAAACTAATCAATATTTTATGTAATTTAATTATTCTACACATTTCAATACTTCATACTTCATACTTAGTTATGTCCGTAAATGTTGTAAAATACTATAATATATTATATTTAAAATGTCTCATGTATAATGATTAATAACCAATAATTGGTACTAGTAAATATGCTAGCCCTATTTTAGTCTACTAGCTTACTGTATATATTTATTTTATGATTTATAATTTTAAAATATATTTTTCGATGAATAATTATTATGAGTTTTTATACAAATATTATTTTTAACTGTACTTTGTTCAGATCGATTAGGTCCAATATAAATTATTATTAAGCTTATTTGTATTTACATTTCGGCTGCATTTTCTACTTAAACAGTTAAACGGTATATTATAAAATAAACTATATTATATTTTATGGTAATTTTATTTTTATTGAACATTTGGCATTCATCTAGCAGGATCTATTACCAAATTGTTTGGTATATCTACTTATTTATTTCATATTATGGCAGTTACCAGTTTGTTTTGTCAAGGGTTGTTCATATGACGTGTTTACTGTTTTGGTAATGTCGATTTGAACACATTCGATATGAATAGGCAATATAACATTAATCATTGGTCGTATTACATGTTGTGCCTGTAAATTGTATAGAACCTAGAAACTTAGTGATTAGTATGCTCACAGAGTGATATTTTCCTCGTATAATAGTATTTAGGTGCATTAATTATTAATTTCGATGGACATTCATATTATCGATTCTGTAACCGCATTGTTACGGACCCGTATAGTCTATTGCCATGTATTTTGAGTATTTAAATTTGCTGTGTCATTGGTCATTTGTGAATCCAAATATAGACACACTAAAGAAGAAGAGACATTTTATCTTTCACCGGAGTAAGTGACAGATCATTTTTTTAATGACAACAAAATCTGACAGTGATGATGACACGGATGTCCCTAATATATTTCAACTTTAAAACCAGTAGGAGACAGCGACGGATGAAAATTATAGATTGTATTTTGTTGTATTGTATTCGTGCCCCACCATGGGAATAAGCATTATGGAATAATATTTCAACCCGGATTCTAGAGAGTATACAACGCAAACAGTACTTAATAAATAAAAATAATATTGAAAAATACTGAAAATAAAATGTATTGTTTTCCTCAAAATAATTCTGATGTGTTAATAATATTTTGTCAGTATTAGAGTTTCGCGTATTGACACAAAAGTTAAATTCATATATAAATTGCACTTTCAATACCACTAAATCCTCATTAATAAAGATAATCAGATTAAAATGCGACACAAGTGAGAAAGACCGGAACTGTGTTATAAACAAACCGTTGTGGAAAGGAAATAATAATTTATAGGATAAACTGGTAAAGAGGCATAATGTTATGTATTCAATAATTAAACGACCATCTTATTTAATATCAATATTGACCAACAATTATAATAATATATATTGTTAACTTTTACTGCGTGCCACTTAAAAATACTTTTGTCAATATTTAATAATAATGACAATTGTAAACCTTCAAATAATTTAAGACTTATGTATTAGTTTTACAAATGCATAAGATAAATAGTAATACCTATGTAATGTTTTATTTGAAAGCGATTTTTGTTGCTTTAAATTATTTTTAAAGGCGTTATTATGTTATTTCAATAAAAAAATGTAATTAAACTTTATCAATCAAACTCTTTTTACATTATGTTATTTAAAACGTCAAGACGCAATCCATCATATCATCATCATCATCAATCATTATAATACTTGGACTAAAATATTACTAATTTAATATCAATAAAATACTAAAATGTGAATTCATGCAGAATGATTTTTTCCTATGCGTGTATTTAGTTTTAAGTTGTAGTTTATTAAATTGTTGGTAGATTTTTAGAAAATAATAGTTTTTTAATAACATTATAATACTAAAATTGTATAAAGTGCTTACTTCAAAAATATTAAAACTATGTTGTGGTAGTTGGTACAATTGGAATTGTTATTTCAACTGTTTGTTTGTGCTTATTAAGATGACCTATCCATAAAATTAGTGAACTAAATAAGATGTCTTAACGTTATTCTAATCAAACAATACCATTTAACAATGCACAACTAGCAGCTATGTAGTTATAATGATTGAACGGTAAAACTTGATTTCACCAATATAATGTTCTTAGTTTTTAAGATATAAATAATAAACGCATGAGCTGTGACTGTAAGCTATAATTATCGTCAAATTTGAAAAAATATATTTGCTAAAGTATAATTATGCAACATTAAACCAGCAGTTTAATTAAAATGTGACAAGACCCAATAATTACCATGGAATATTTAACATACAAAAAAATCTACAAATTTTTAATTATGTTATAAATTATTTAAAAAAACAAGAATAAATTACACTACAATGAAAACTCAATCTAAAACGTAAACGTAATAAATTATGCGTTTGAATATTAACATTATTGAGATTTTTAGTTAAAAACTAATGAAATAAAGCATTGGAAAAATTAATAATTAAAATGTTCTATAGTTGCTTTAAAAAATGCTAAGTATGTATTAGTAAAATAACTAAAAATATAAATGTATTCAGTAGCATGTTTGGAAGGGAGCGGTGTTTAAATTAACATTTTGGAAGTTGGGCCTTGTTAGTGTTGTATTTATTTATAATTGCGTCTATTACAATGAAATTATCAAATAATCATTAAAAAAAAAAAAAATATTAAAAATGAACATAACTATTGAATAAACATTTAAGAAGTTGATTAATGTGGGGTGCCGAGAGGGGGATCTTTCGTACTCCAATGAATGTATACAATGCACCTAATTTCACAATATTATGTACTTGAAAGTCATACCAATATTTCAATATATATAATATCATTATATGAATTTCACAACAAGATCATATTATTGTTCTTTACTTTCTTTTTAACAAAATATCAGGTTTAAACGAAGAATATATGTAATTCTCTATAAATGGAAATAATTTTTATTTTATACTAAATTGTATTCCATATAATTATAACGTATTAGTCATTATTTTTTGTATTATAAAGGAATATATTTATTAGAAAAAAAAATGATATAATATTATTAATACATTTTGGTGAAAAATATTTATGATTTTTTATTTAAAAATTACAGCATAAATAAGTAGTAAACATGTAATTTAATTTTAAATTATGAGTTCTGAGATAGATGAGGGAAAAATGCATTTTACAATCATTTTTTTCCATGAAAAATTTTTGATATGACTAATACATGTTGCTTCCAAAATAATTGCAGTATTTTGGATGTGTTACTTTTGTGTGGACAAAATGAACACAATAGTTATTATAAAATCAACAAAATTATAATTTTGAATACT
Source organism: Pentalonia nigronervosa (assembly GCA_014851325.1). Lineage (NCBI taxonomy): Eukaryota > Metazoa > Arthropoda > Insecta > Hemiptera > Aphididae > Pentalonia > Pentalonia nigronervosa. The sequence continues at coordinate 178,254 of JACXSJ010000473.1, read as the reverse complement.
CTTTTTGTAGTATTAAATATATTTTAAAATTCACTTAAGTAGCTTGATTCATTATTGGTAGTATAGAATAAATTAATATTAACAGCCTATAGTTTACATTATTTTAAACAATTCAAATTATAGTTTAAAGATGATTAATTTGCACACTATCAGCACATTTTAAATGAAAAAAGTACCAAAACAATTTTCCTCAAAAAATCGTTTTTTAATATATTTACCCATACCACAGTGGCACTACAAAAAAAATGTCTTTTAAAACGTGCAAAGAATGTCTATCGACTCAAAGTTAGTTTTATGCTTAAACGTTTCACGAAAAAAATTTAATGAGCAATGAATAAAGTCCTGACACTAAATTTATAAAATAGATTACTGAATGGGACTTTATAATATTAAGGAATAATAAATTATTGAGTTCAAAAAACGAAAATTGTTTACCAAAAAACAGTCAATATTTAAAGGAAAAATGCTTGCTTACATTTATTCACTCTGGCTTTTCTGTTTCCTCTATACATTTTCAGAAATTCGAAAGTCACGTATCTTAAATTATTGACAGTTTTCAATTTCCAATTTATATGATACTTTTTGTGTTATTATTTGTATTATTATCTGAAGAAATGTTAACCTATGTCTATACTAAAGTTACTAATCTAATCTGTGTTGTGGTACTTAGTTAATCAATAAGAGAATTTTTTATTATTCATCCTCCAAATGAGAAATTTACATGTGATGATAGTCTTTCAAAACTATTCTCAAGTTGTAAATTACTTATATCTAATGATGTATTATAATATTTACAACAGACATACATTTTATCTAAACATTTTTTAGTAGAGACGAGAAACATTTATGTGAATTATTTATAATTCTTATATTCACAATTATTTTTTAAATTAAAACTTAGATCTATATTATGTATACTATTATTCTTTTTTGAAAATAATACATTGGTTATGTAAATACATCATTAAATTAGTTTAAGCAATTTTGATATCAACATAATGCAATGACAGAATACAATAACCACAAAAAAAAAAAAAGAATAACAGACCACAATAACCGAAGTAATCAATAAAGAAAAAAATCAAAAAATATTTAAATCGATAGGTAATATAAAAATGAAGTCATATGTTGCTAGTCATTTTTAATTATATTATAATAGAATTATTGATGTATATACATGTATATATAAGAAAAAATAAACATGTTTTAACATTTTATTCTAAAAATATGTTTATAACTATAATACTGTTGTATAATTCTTTGTAATAATAATAATACCAAAACATATATTTTTAAGCTTAACATAACTAGAAAATATTATCTCGTATAATGCAATTGGATATAAGCAGTAACAGCGTTTACAGCATATAAAACAAAAATTACAAAACGTGAAGTTTAGCAAATTTTGTTTGGAAATGTGGCACAAAAAAAAATGTTAATGTCTATATAAGTATATGACTGTATATGTTAGTTTTCTGTATAATGTTAGTTCTCAACACATGCCGGTGAATTCAGATTGTGACAGGATTTATGAGAGTAGTGCAACACCCAACTCCAGTCTCACATTCAAGTACACTTAAATCTACACAGACATTTAAAGTGATATACTTATGCAAATAAAAAAACCACGCGGAAAACCCCAGAATCGAGATTGAACAGACATGTGATGTTAGTAAAATTAAACGTAAAGGGCAAAAGGAAAAGCGGGAAAATTGGCTGCTCAGATATTTATCACAAAGTGTAATATAGGATGAGCGTTTCACACAACTTACAACACCGTTAAATTCAATAAACGTGACCAATAAAATGCACACCGAGACCCTATGACAATCTAGTATATTTTTAAATTTATGTTTTCTCCCACTTTAACATTTTCATCACGTATTTTTTGAATCTTCTTATAGAAATACGTACATTTGCAAATTTATATTTCACGCACAAAACATAAAATATAAATTGGTTTGGAATGTGTGGTGTTTTTAATCGTTTTTTTCATTTTCTCGCCTTCTAAAAGCGTCATCGATATAATAACGTAGGAAATATAAAGAACATTAACGAAATATTCCAAAAGTTAAATAAATTATTAAACTTTATTGTATGAATTGGTCACCATGAATGTAAATTAGTTTTCTTACTTTGGTTATTTGATGAGTAAACATTCAAATAGCTTTAAAACTAAAAGCTAAACAGAAAAACACACTAAAGTTGAACAGAACGCAATACACTAATAAGAGTGATCACTGATAAGTCATACATAAGTTATAAATGATTGTAAACAGTATTTTTTTTTCTTAACCAAATTTAACATAATATTAAAGCAAAAATAAATATATTTTTATTGTAGATTAATAATAATTAACTTTGTTGTTGAAATGTTAATCATAATTTAGTGTAGCGATTATGTGCTTGTTTTACCGGTTTTTCAGGAAATATTTTTACGGGGGTCAGTAAAAAATGTCGTGTACCATATGTTTATGGGTTCGAAATTTAACAGGTACTTAACATTAAGTTTTTCAAGTATCAATTTGCAGCCATTGTAGAATAAACTAAATGAAACAGAAAAATAACTGTAAATATAATAATGTAGGCTAATGTTACAAACTAAATCGTAAACATTTTTTTATTAGGTAAACCAAGATAGAACTATAAATTATTCGATTGAAATAGCTTTTTAACGATTTAAAATAATATGTTACTTTCCCAACTGGACCACCATAATGTAATAATAAACCGAGTTTCCACTGCTTTGATTTGTATGATATGTATTTAAGTGTTTCAACATTGTAACTAAAACAATAATATTATATGATTACAATAATTAGAAGTATTAAAATGTATATAAATTATATTAAGTGCGTTTTGTGCATTATTAACAACTAAAATATTATTAAGAAACAACGCCAAACTTTTGTTTACTGTTGGATATTTATTGGGAGCATCAAATGCCTAAATTTTTAATTGTAAAAAACATAGTCATAATTCAAAAATTATATATATCACACCAATAAAATATTATCTCCACTACTACCATATCACCGTGATATTTTAATTTTATTTTTTGACTTGAACTCTTATGCATGTGTTGTGTAACAGTAATAGTTGTAGACAAAGATATTAGGAATCTTTGTAATCAACTTACCAACCGGGGACCTGGCAATAAGGACTTAAAACCTGTCGCAATTGACAAACATTTGAAAACCGCACGCAATGACAATGGTATTGGTGTCCAAATATTTAATGAAACTAGACGAAATGAGATTTTGTAATTTTATCGGCCAGAACTCAAACAAGTGATTGATGGAGATTCTAAAGGTTTTGTATAAAAAACCGCGAAAAGTGATATTTCCTTCGAAGAGATTATTTCCTAATGTATTTGAATGCGAATGTAATTTCATGAGTTATGTGTGTATCATCAAACATTTATTACACATTTGCACATAACTACCCTTTTTCAAACTATAAAAGCTTATTTCTTACCACAAAGTCAAGAGGCCATTGTTGTTATTTAAATGGTTGAAATTCGTAAAATAAACATTATATTATATAGTATATATAAAAGTAATAATGTATATTTGGGGCTGTTCTATTAGGTAATATCATATTAATGAAAAAATTAAATAGTAGAAACGCTATTTCTGGCAAAACTAAAAACTTCATGAAGGTGAATAGCACTAGTTAACATATCATGTAAAATGAAATATATTTATTCGTTACTGTAAGATAATATACTTATTTATTATTATTAGTTCTAATATTTTAAAATCAAGCTTCTTAACGTTTTTTGCGTCATAAAAATAGTGTCATATTTGCTCCCACTTAGACTTGATAAAAAATATAGCGATGGCATTATTTTAAACTTAAATTTTAAGTTAAATGCCGATTATTCAGTATTTTTTTTTCTTTTTATAAATGAACATAATATTATTATTGATAGTGTTACTGCGTCGGTCGTCGGTTTATCAAGTGAGTGGAATCACGGAAATAGAATATTGCCTACATTTTGTATAGATTGTTTGTCGCGTAAACGTTTAGTGCAATAAATGAAAAGCAATATAATATCGATGGTGTGCATTATTATCGTCATCAAATTACTAAGCAACTATGGCACGTACCTATACACATCGTACCTATCTCCTACGGCCCCGGAAGTGCAGCGAAGACATTCGTCGGAGATTAAGCAGATTGTTCGATTATAATATGGATAACTGCAGTGTAAATGTAAAGACCCGGCTTTGGAAGACATTTACAGCAAGCTGCACAAGTATACAGGACACGATGGAAACTATTATAATATCGTTTGCAAGTAGCACAAACGACGGAAATTCAGTGACGTACGCAATTACCGAATGTATCTACTCGTATGGATATATATTTTTTTTTACCACCGTTTTTAAACGCTCAATAATAATAACAATAACGATGATATAATAAATACAATTTTTTTCTCCGAACAACATTTTCAATTAAATGTGTATTACTGCGCTCGGCGTCGTAGCAATGCGACGTTAGAGATTAACTAAATCTCGACAACAATTTAATATTGAATCAAACCCGCCCGTCTATAGAGATGATGAAAATCATTGCGGAACTCAAATCTTAAAAAAAAAAAAAACAATAGCGTTCTGGACGACAAAACGTAAACTCCAGACGATAAATCAAACTTAACAGCCGAGTAAAATGTTCAAGTACGCTGTATAGTCTTCTAAAATTGAACTTGTCGTCCGTTTCGTGATGAACGACCGGCCAATATGAATCTCTAGATATATATTATTAACAGGAAACTTCTAGGTTATGTCACCGACTCGCCAATGAACGGACGAGAAACGGCGAAGGAGAGCTTTTATTATTACATATAATATACGGCTTAACGTCTTTTTTTCTAAATAGACTATATAATATTCTCCGGTCGAATCGTGTTTCTGCACGCAAACATCTACTCGTCCCTGTAGGCTTTTGATAATATACTCGGGATAATATACGTATTATTATTGTATAAAAGAACAAAAATGAATATACACTATTTTTCCGGTATACACACGCCTAGTGAGTTTACGTTCGAAACGGATTTTGGGAAACGGCCAATAGATGCATTATATTATTATATAGTCAATCTCGTGCCGGCAATATACGGGTAGATTTAGGCCCTATAATATATTTAATCGTACGTCATTTGTATACGACATTGTTTCGATGTATATACCGTTGACGCCGGTGTAAAAACGGAACCTATAAAACACGGTTTTCAACATTTCACAGAATTATTTACCTTACATACTATATTTTTTGAACGGCAGATAAAATATATATAGGCGATATTCATGGTTTGAATTCGTTTAACGTGCAGCTGATAAATGTTTTATTTTATCGCCTAAGAAATGTAACGCGTTTACAATTATTTTCACGTATTTATTCATCATTAATGTCCAAGTAATGTGGATTAAAACAAACAGACAAAACAATAGACAAAAATAATAGTATGTAACGCGGTTAATCTGTCATTCCAAGTAATGTTATAATTTTTATAATAATACTATAATCATATTTATAGGTATAAATATATTTTAAATCATCTAAGTTAAACTAGTTTACAAAATTATGAAATTCCGTTTTGGTATTAGTTCGTGATATGTGTTCGATACTCTGGCGGCGTGATAAACTGTTTAAGACAGTATAAAATTTTAAAAAAATAAAAATAAATAATCGTAATTGATTAATTTTTATACAAACCAATTTTCGTTTTTTTTTTCATTTTTATCATTGAGTTATGAACGATCGTAAATCATTTTATGAGTGACTACAAAACAATAAGTCATAACTTTACGCAAGGAATATTGGTTGGAAGGTAAAAAATTGTATATAAAAATGTTATTAAGAAAAGTGCTAAGTCCATAATAATTTTTTACTTTCATTTTAGATGTACTCCTTCTTATATACGACACGTCAAAAGTTATATTGTGCGTACATTTATTGAACCTAAAGATCCGTTCAAAATTAACTTAAGTATCTCTCCTTTTTTTTTTTGTTAGGAATTAAACTCACTATAAATTATGCAATAGGTTTCTTGGGAGTAAATATTTAAGCATAAATTATGTTTGAACCACTAGAGTGGTTATTAAAATTACTCTGACGATAATAGTGATTATTATCAGATCATTTTAATAATATAATGACTATATAATCAAAATGCGCTATTAAAATGATGCATAGTCTAATCACTGTCGAATAATATAATAACCTAACATTCAGTCGCACATTGACGAAACATTATATTATATTATAATCTCGTCAATTATTATTTAACCACGTGATATTATTACACATATTAGCTAATACAGAAAATATAGTTAAAAATGATAATCTACTTATTCTGTTATGTATATATATATATATCTGTTTAAATGGTATTCGATCGGTAAATTATCAACCGATACGTTTTTTTTCTATTCCTTTCGACCGCATCTATGAGTGGAACGAGTGGGACAATAACAGGAACGTGTTTTGCATAAAACGGACATTAATCCGAAAAGTTATTGAGATTACGTCTGGCGGCTAGATCAGATAACATAATAATAATATCTTTGGAGTCACAATTGTTATTGCCCTAGGTCCTGGTTTGGTAACCCCAACACTAAACGTTTTGCACCGTGTACGCGACGTCCGGTATAAATCATATTTTATCTATTCTGCATTCATACACTTGCGAACATTCACTACAAGAAGTATCTAAAAATTTAATTTTTATTTCGCAACGAAATAAACGACGTACGCAACCCAGCATGACGTTATTATAATAGAAACATTATTCGTATATAATTATCCACTCTACTAAAAGTTCTAATTTTCGTTCGCCGCCAAAACTATTTTCGGCTAACTATTTGCAGGATTCCGAAAGAATAATTAAATTGCCATGGATTTTATCTTCTAGACGGTATACATTTCAAATTTTAAAATGATTGTAGTTTATTCAATTCAGATCTATTTAATGGATTTATATTTCTTAACAATATTCGTGTAACTAAATTATATATTTTTTTCAATTAATTTGATGAAATAATTTAAAATCTTATTTAAACGTCATATATTTTTACTAGAAAGTATCAAATTAACATATTTTTAAATTAATATTTATAAGCAATTTTTCATTTATTTTTTTTTATTTTAATTCTGAGTAAAACGATAGATGTATTGATTTTATAGTGATGTGTGTGATTTTTTTTTTGTCTGAAAGCACTTTTTCAGTAAAAAAAAAAATGATCTAATCATCAACTTCGAACGTGGTTTTTGGTAGCAAACTGTATCTAGATTGTAATTTAGTGGGTCAAAAAACTTACCAATACTTTTAAAAATGATCGGAGAAAAAAATACGAACAAATTTTGTTGTACTATTATTAATAAAATAATGTTTGGTAATTTTGGTTGCCAAAAATTTAGACCATCTCCGCTCAGAAACATTTTTTATTGTACAGGTACAATGATTAAATATTGAATTGAAATTTAACAAATCCATTAACAGTAACCTACTGAATGACAAGATACACTCAACATCTACTGTATAGCGGAATGGTTACTTAATTTACGGCTTTTTATAAAGTTTTATTTGGAATATAATGTATATTTTTATAAACTAAAAGATATATATTAAAATTGTTAAGATACAGTTAAACATGTTATTAAAGTTATAAAAAATTTGACAAATGGGAAAAAATTGTTTAATCAAAATAAAATAAAGAACAGTAAATAATAAACACTAAACATATTATATAATACCTAATTAAACTTAATATGAAATACAATACGTAAATGATCATACTATTTTATTGTAAATATAGACAAAATATACTACCATTTTTTTAAAACTTAAGTCGTTAATTTAGCAAAGTAAAAAAAATAATATGTCAATATTGTTATAAGACGCACAGGCGACAGGCACTGTATAATAACAAAATAACAAAATAAACTGTATTATTATAAACCTGTGTACTTATGTCGATGTTGTAAGTAAAAACATAATATCATCATATTTTACGTAAAAAATTTGAAGAAAGTCATATTTTATTACACTGTGTTTAATATTCAAGTAATGTTGTATTTACATAATAGCAATTAACAATACAATACTTTGAGAAAAACAATATAAAAGTATATACAGGGTGATTCGCCAAAAACACTTAATTCCATTTTTACCTTTAATATTAAAGTCATTCAAATCCTGATTTTTGGAGTTTTTAATTATAGCTAATGACAATATTATTTTAAAATACTTACATAATATGTTATGTCATTTAATTTGTGTTCTGTGGTGAACACAAACTTCGTTTTTCAAATTTAAACACTATATATTTCTTTGATTTATTGACAACAACCAATATATTTTAAGAATAATTAGTCCATGAAAATAGATTTTAAATATATGGGTGGTTATGATATGAAAACTTGTTATAGTTATTATTTATTAATAATAATTATATATTAGCCTTTTATAAATTGTTTAAATATCTTAGCTTAATATGTACTAAACTGAGTATTATACTTATGTAAATTACAAAACTATAGATTAAAATTATTTTCCTTAGATATAAAGTTTAATAACTCAGAAATTCGTTAAAATTTGAATTTAGATGTATCAATATTTTGAAAACATCATCTATTTAAAAATTGTAGTTTTTATATTTTGGAAAAAATAAACTTGCATTGCCACCGGGCACTCCTTAATGTATCACAAATTCTAAAAGTAACTGAAGATATTATGTATTCTTTAAATATACTAAACAATTTCAAAAATCAGGATTTGAATAACTGAATTATTTAAAGATAAAATGGGGAGATAAATGTATATGGAAACAGTAATATATTCAGATGTACTAAAATATTGTAATAAAAATCAATAATTTGTGGTTGAAAGTCACTACTTTTGATGCAGTTCCACTACGCTACAAAACGAAAAATAAATTTATTTCAATCATGTCACTAGTTCTATGTAAATTTTCAGCGTCTTATAACGCGCTAGTTTGTTTATTTTTCTAGTTATCAAAATAGGTATATGCACTAAAAGGAAAATCTCGAAAAAATCTGACAGCGTCCACGAAAACAGCATTTACATTTTTTTTTAGTAAGCATAAGTCTAGCACACGACTGTTGTGATATAATTTCAGCATTTTTTTTGGGATGCATTGGTTTTTTTTCAAAAAAATTAAAATTAACCCAATTTATTTTAGTTTGTTTCAAATAATAAATATTTTTGTACTTTTGAACAATTTCACAGAATCTGCAGTAAATAGCGGTGTGACCAAAAAAAAAAAAAAAAGTCGTGAGCCATCATTATATTATAATTTAAAATCAGTCCCAAACTATGCGTATGTCTATATCGTTCGGGCTTTTGAGCTTAAAATTTTGACGAAATCGCTGAACGAGAAATGTGTTTTAATTTCGTGGAAGTAAAATATAGACGCGTATTGTACCCACCCAACCTAACCTGGAGTAAGCTCAGCACAATATATTACGACATGTCATGTGATATTTTATGCGTATGACTTGCAGTGCACACAACGTCGTGCGGAAACCTCCCTCCGCGCAAATTAACACAATTTAATATACAACAGTAGCCGACTGTCGTAATAATTGAGTATCAGTACCTATGACATATATTATATTATATATTAATACGAATGGCAGTGACCGACCTAGTACTATACATTATAATATTATACCTACTGCGCTGGAGGCGGACCGCAATAATATAATAATATCATATTACGTGCGAGACGTTGCCTTGCGTTAAAACTCACGTACGTATTATTATTATAACTATTACCGCCATTATTATTATTATTGTTATCGTTCGTTACGGGGTCAGCCGTATTAATAATAATAATAATAATATCAAGTATGCATCGCCGACGGTGCAGGCGATTTCGACTGCTATATGAATGTTATGGTATTATCGCATGTGACCAAATAAAGAAAACCGTTTCCGTCGACCGTCCGTCGTAATAATAATTGTTGTTTCCCGACAACGACGCTAGCACTCGGTGGCGCATTAAATATTATTTTGTCGGGGACCCTCGAGAACGGACCAACGATCCTCGTCTGTAACCGGCTAAACGACGCCTTAATGTGCGTGTCGGTATTTCGTCGACGCCCCCGAAAATAAATATGTACGTTTCGGATGAAAATAATAAGTATCCGATTTGATTGTTAATACTCGTGGTGGTTGAAAGCAGATAAAATGTCCTAATTAATCGGTCATTATTTTTTAAATGACAACAAAGCTCGTACGAAACCACCGGGCTTTATTGTCGGTAACACAACAATAATAATAATAATAATAGCATACTTAATGCGTGGTACCGATGAGAAAACCACTCGACGAAGTCGATTCGTAATCCAGTGTGCGGGTGTAGAGAATATAATATGACGCGGCACATGTCTGAAATCCTATAATTATATACATTACCGTTACGAGGAATAATAACAACGTTCGGCAGAACTGCACATTATCGTTTTCACGCCGGAGACATGCCACGAACTTGTATAATAATATGATGTTATTACGGACCAGAGAAGACGACGTTGTGATGAATGGATTTCACTAACAATAACCAATTTCGCTTGATTCACGTATTCAAATTCGTCTGGAAATATTTAATAATACACTCGACCGAAAAAAAAATAAAACGAAAAGTCGTTCGCGAGAACATAATAATATAATATATTTTTTTATTACCCAACGACTAATGCAATGACGTTAAATATAATTATCTTCTCTGTAGTGCGTCGTGGCTTGAGCTAGCTCATATCGTATGGGATAATGATATAAACCTACAACTATAATAATTACGTGTAGATCAACCTAGTAAAAAGGATACGAGGTGACACCTATTTATTATTTGATGATGTATATTTTATTCAAATTCTGATTTTTGGATTTTTTGCGTATAGGTAGGTAACTATACTCTTAATAAGTTTCATCTGCATATGTTATCTCAGTCTTGCAAGTTCGTTACACGGCAAATTTATACTCAACAGTTATCATGTAATAGCTAAGCTTATTTAGGTTCAATACGGGAGTGTGAATTTACCTATCAGCAGACTTAAAGATAACAACATATTAATATTCTGTGGTTTTTTGAAGGTGTTTTAATTTTGTTATTTTAATTTAGAAGCTAGTTACTAGTTACTAGTATTTTTGAACTATAATATTTTACACGCTTTATAATTTACTTAAAAAAAAAAAAAAAAAACCATTCGAAGGAGACTGTAACACATGTAGATGATACATCTTCTTGAGGACTATATTTTCAAGTACTATGACTTTTTAAACCTACTCATAAATATGTGTTCTGACGTTGATACAAACTCCATTTAATTTAACACAATTTTTACTTTTAAATGTTAATGTGTGTAATTCGAAATTTAAACAAATAGTTTCTGAGTTATTAAAATTAATATTTTACGGATGAAAGTCATTAATAATGAGCTAACATAAAATAGAAAACATATTATGTAATACTTAATAAACAAGTAATTAAATTAAACATCGGCAAATTTACAAATTATAAAATGTTTATTGATTAATGCAAGTTTCTATAATTTTCAAATCATCATAGCCCCCATATCATTTGTTAAATTATCATAATAGTTATTTTATCCTTAGTATCTACATAAACTCAAAAACAACTCGTTCAAATTTTGATTTGAAAAAAAAAACTGCTCAGAATATAGAGTAAAAAAGTAGTTCTTATTTGTACCGTCACAAGACATTCAAAACAAATCTAAACGTATGATAAATCCTTAGGTATATCTAAAAATTAAAACGATTGAAAATAAATAAATAAAGGCGAGCATTCACGGTGAATCATGCTGTATATATTGCTATATGGGCGGACGGAGGTAATTTACGAAAAATTAAATAAAAAAACGTACGTAGGTATATCCCAAACGCGTTACATGCAGGTATGATGTTCCGTTCGGTTATTCTATACGAATAAATGTTAATTGAGTTTTTACTTGTCATGTCCGATGATATAATACTTAATATAATAATTATATATGTTGCGTACGAGCGCGCGTTTGGGATTTTTCTCGTGTCGAAAAAAATCGTTTTTAAAGAATAAAAGTGCGATAACTTTCGTTTGTTCGACGTTATCCGACATCGAAATGTCTTGTTAACGTGGTACGCACTATTATATTATTATTAATATTGTTTTATGATAATCCGCCGAGCCGAAGCCGACGACGACGATGACGATGACGATGACGGTTTCGAAACTATTGTTCCGGGATACACCTAAACCGTTTCAATTGTAAACACATTACGCACGCGGCAAGCACAGCAGTAAGGCCTGTGGGAGTATAATATATATTATAATAATACGTGTTATTGTCTTTTTGGCCGGACCGGTTGCTTAACGACCACCGCGAGAGCGCATAAATCATCCGTCGCTTTTCATTTTATTAACTGACGTTGATATTAAAATAATAACAACCGACGTTGTTTTGCGCGTAGTTCGTTCGGCCGCGCGTCTTGTGGACAGATAAAATAATAAATTGCCCGTTATTATTCCGTCATACACGCACGACATACGGTCAGTTTTCATGAGCGTCCCCGACCGATATTATATTGTAACGTGTCCCCTATGACTATACACTGGACACAGCTGCGCGAGTTGAGGATAGGAAACAAAATTATCGGTTTTTACTAAAAAACACGATAGAAGTCCGTTCCTCCCGATTCGAAAATACCCGTTATTTAACCCTTTCAATTCGCGTGATATCTGACCGCGAGCGATTTCGTACAGGTAGGAGATAGGTGCCCGATATCAAAACAAGACGTAACGATCTCGAACTAATGTCTGTGTTACAGTAGTAATTGATCATGTATTGTTATGTGTGTTTAGTATTATAGTAACCCCACGAGATACGAACAAATCCGCCGATAACATCATTTCATTGGCTATTAGAAAAGGATAATATTATTTCGGTTTTACGATCCTTCCCGGTTGTTTATACGCCGACCGACGTGCCGCCGAATCACTGCGCCCATAAATCGCGGCGCTTTCAAAACTATAACTATATTATTCACCTGTTTGACCTACCAAGTCGTAACACGTTTCCCAACGTTAACCTTTCTACAGAGTTTATTACAGTCATATGATGACAGTAATTTTGTTCAACTAATTCGTTTATCGCGTTCAGATTTATAATTATCTATTATAAAATATATTTTTTCATAATTATTATTTATTATTATTCGTGTAGTTTTAATATTATAAAATAATATTGAAAGTAAAATTATATAAATAAAAAAAGATACATTTACATATTAATCGTATATTACATGTATTACTACAAAAATCTCCCATGGTTTTCGAAAAATATTTTTCAAATCACCAATAAATATTTTTCATAACCGTGTGATATCTAGGCCATGTTACTCGCCTCATAATCCAAATCTACATACATATTATTTATTTTATGTTTGTAAAATATAAAAAGTACAGTTTAACTCTACCACAAATTAATAAAATCTATGAAAACTGGAAATGAAACCAGTTTAGTAATATGATAAATTGAAACCAATATACGGTCTATATAAAATATGTAGATTGTTTGAGCGAGAGAGTTAAACCACATACTTGATTATATTTGCAAAAACCATCACTGTTTACATCAGTATAAATATAACAAAATATAACATGATAGTATTATGAATAGCGTCCAACAAAGTCCATCGTGCGTTTGAATTTCACGATTCTTTTATTATGTCGCCGAGCATGCATAAAGCTTATGTTGATTTTATTTATAAAAAAATATTATAAGAAATAATCTCATTTATACAATGTCGATCATCGCTATGAATGATATAGGTTATAGTTATTTCAAAACAAGTATTCGGAATTTTTCGGGCAATACTCAAATGTTATATTATAATGTATTAGTTTATCTAATAAATTTTGTTTGTATTTTAAAATATATAGTAAATGCATCAAAATTTACACAATTTAGCACTATCATATTTGCTGCTTATGTTCAAATTACCAAATATTCAGAATAGCAGTTTTAAAATTAATAGATACAAAATTGTATAATATTGTCCTATAACTTTAATTAAATAACATATTATTTACCATAATATTAATTAAGCATGCCGAGTTCGATTTTTTTTTTATTTCGTCTTATACAAATGATTAATTCATAAATTATGTGACGTAATATCTTTAGTCGGATTATATATTGCTTTTTTTCTCATAAATAATTTTGAATAGAAGCAATTTAAGCAACCTCTTGTCGAAAGTTTGAAAATGAAACAATTCAGTTATTGTTGAGAAAATAAGCAATAGTGGGTCACTCGAATTACTTTACCCATACACCCTAGTTGCCTCGCGGTCTTGTCATCAAAAAAGGTACAAATATTTTGACACTAACATATAGATATTTTCATACAGAAATATATAATAAAAAGTATCTATTTGTCACAAGATAATTATTTTATACTTCATCTTTCTATTTTGAAGTATAAAAAACACATGTTTAAGAAACTCTTAATAAATTAGAAATTTAATATTCAATTTCCTCCGAATAAAGTATAAGGAAATTTACGTTAAAAAATATGATAAAAATTATTGTTATGCAACTCATGTTCACCACTATAACTGGTGTTAATTATCAGTTCCCAAATATATCTATTTTAAAATATTATTATTATTGCATCTATTTTTTTAACTTTACAATAAAAAAAAAGTTTAAATAGAAAAATAATTAATTTTGAAACATTAACTTATTTTAATATCTCTAATATTTATTTAAATTATCCAATAAATTTAATAACTAAAGTCGATTAATTTTTTTTACGTATTATATAAGACGTAACTATTACATAAACCATCAAAAAAATAAAATATTCATATTCACATTTGAGAGATTTATTATAATTTAAAGTACATTATTAATTATTATAGTATGATAGTAAAATATATGGATAAGTATTTACGTTTTTATGTATTTATTCAAATTGCGTTAAAATTGCGTCAAAGGTATTAAAATAATATTCGCCAAGATTATTGGTTCCTATTACTATTCTATAATTTACAGATTTTCTGATTAAATTTAATAACCATAGTAAAATAAAAGTTCGGAAAGTAACAAACATTCTTTGTTTTTTTTCAAAACACGATTAAAATTTATATATATTTATATGTGTGGTGCTGCTATCGAGTTTTTGAAATAACAATATTTTAAAATGAATAATATAAACCTAGTTGTGTTTTAGCTATAACGTTTTAAAATAATTAAATTACACAGTACTCTTAACACCCAGGATTTAGCTAGATTTTTTAGAATTTAGTTTAAAAAAACCATACTTTTAACTTTAAACCCTATTTTTCTTTCGATTAAAAAAGTCATATAATTTATGTATATTATAGACTAAATTCGATTCTATGTAAACAGCACGTACGAATCACCGTTTAACGTGTTACGTAAATAAGGGAGATGATGATTTATTTTTATGGTAGAGCAACTTTTAATCGCGTATTGTGCAGCTGTATTTCAATTGTAGGATATATTCTAGTCGGACTTTTATCATTGAGTTAATGTCATTAATAATCGTCAACCGCGCTTAGGAATAAATCACAAATATCGCGAAACAATCAAATCAAAAAATTAAAAGCATTCGATAGTAATTTAATTTAAAACGCATTTCGATCGGAACACTGCGTGTATCTGTATATAATATGTTTCAATGAATAATGAAAATCGTCCGCCGCGAGACGTTTGGATACGCGCCCGACGTGGCGTTAAAGTCCGTGCGAAGGATATCAGAAGGACGGTTCGAAGGATCAAACTTGATGAATATTCTGTAATGCTATTTAATCCGAAAAAGGGGATTTCGACGACTCGGTCGCGGTCTTCCACGCCTCGCAGCGTCATTATATTATTATTATCCGCCTCGTCCGTTCGATTTCTGAATAGGAATTTCGTCCGGAATGATAATGACACGACTTACGCGCACCGCAAGAATGACACGGCCGTGCCGAGCTGTGATGGTCTTAAAACGCGCACAGAAGTCGAATGCAGAATGACATCGGAAGTCACCTGCTGCGGCCGTTCACTACCCACGCGACGGCCATAATATGATTGCAATGACGGGTTCGCACTCGGTTTTCCGCCCGAAATAAGTCACCCTCGCACACCGTCCCTCGTGGGGGATTATTAATCGAATTTAAAATCCTGGCGCTACTCCCGACGATATATTATCTGGTCTTCTTGTTTTCCTCTCATTTCAAACACCACTTGCGAAACAATTACACGAATATTATAATATTATGTAGGCAACTATACGTTGGTTAATGGTCAAAAAAAGGTCTACCGAAAGAATTTTCGGCACAACACATTTAATTGCATTTAAATGTGTTTTTGATATCTTATGGCGCGTATTATTTATTGGTAAGCATACACTTCCAGCCGCTAACATAATATTATTATAACTGTAATCTAATGCGAAGCACACGAATTGCATCCCATATCTAGGTGAGTTTTTTTTACTCGAAAAAATAATTACATAACTAAAAATGTTCAGGCAATTCGTGTACGCCATTTGGGTGCTCTCAAAATGCCTCCAGTAAGTTACCCTACCCGTATAATAATTAATATATATATATATATATATATATCAATACGCAATGTTATTGTTCTGCAAATTATAATAGGTATTAATTTTCTTAGAAAGTTAGAAAAATAATATTTTTATTTTTTATACATCGTTCGCGTACGTCGATCGTTGATTATTATTGACAACCTAACCTAATATATTTTAGTTTGGGACAGATTTAAATTTAGATTTAAAAAAAAAAC
Source organism: Pentalonia nigronervosa (assembly GCA_014851325.1). NCBI lineage: Eukaryota > Metazoa > Arthropoda > Insecta > Hemiptera > Aphididae > Pentalonia > Pentalonia nigronervosa. The sequence goes on along the minus strand of JACXSJ010000473.1, from coordinate 161,403 downwards.
CTATTAAATTTCCTGTAGAGGAATGTTTATAAATACAACACGATCGACTTATTTCATAACCTAGATTTTGTCCGAGCTAAGACTGAGTATAATAAAAATACCTTAGATTGTATTCATATTTCATAATAGTTTTAAATAAATTAAGGTAACGAGTTTTCCTCAATTATGAAACAAATATCTAATGAGAAATAATATTCAAACTATCGAAATATTATATTTATCGGAAACAATTCGAGTACTTAATGGGTCAACTACATAATAATGCGAGAGAAAATGTAGTTTTAAAATCGGGCGACAATGCTAGTAACCTTTAAAAAAAAAATCACCAGTAGACATTTCGTGGGATGAATCGGAGGTAATTTCAGTGTGTCAAATCGATGGTGTATTATTGAGTTTATTTTTCATATTATTCTCGCATAACATGAAATTTTAAATTGACTTTTTTTTGAGTGAACACGTGTTGTATAATATGCAACTTAACGTTAAATAGTTCATTATAACAGCCCTAAATTAAAATTGCAGGTATGCGAGTCGTATACAGTACCTGCGGGAACCACGGTGCCGGGTCCGAACTTGTTCACCAACTCCTGGACGAACACGCCGGACGCTAGGTGGAGTCCGTGGGTGAGTAGGTGTGCGGCCACAGCCACAGCGGCCACTACCCAGCCCCAACCACCCTCGGGGTAGTAGTGCTGCTTGAGCGTGACCAGTTGCCGAATGTCGCCGAGCGCGGACAGGCCGGCCGGCTGCGACTTGCTGCAGTGGCCGGGCAACGGCGCGCCGCCACCGCCACCGTGGAAGCCACTTCCGGTACCGCCGACACCTCTTTCCGGACATCCGCCGCCGCCATCGCTGAAGCTGCCGCCTACGCCCGAGTCATTGCCCAACAGGTGCGGCAGACTCCTGGACCGGAAAAGACCAGGTCCTCCGTTGCAGCCGACAACGCCGCCGCCGACGCTCACCACCACTCCGCTGCAATAGACACGCGTTCCCAAGGCACAGAGTATTGTAAAAAAAATATACACAAACACATCTGAAGGCGCGGCGATGGCTGTTCAATTAAAACGCGCACCGATAAGTGACCTTTTTTTTTTCTCCTATCCGAACTTAAGTATTTATTTTGCGTGCTATTTTTCAGTAAAACGGAATCGTTTTTTTTTTTATTTCTATTATTTACAACCTGTTGGATTTTTGCAACTATATTAGTAAATTGGAATCCGAAACGCCCATTAATCACGATCACTTTTTTTTTAAAACGCACCCGAGCTAATTGAAACCTAAATAATATTCGGAGTTGACTCCAAAATCATTATAATTTTTATTATTACAATTCCATGTGATATGTCTTTTTGTAAAAATCTGATTTTGAACGACACCATCGAACAAAATAAAAAATGTCATCTGGCGCACGTTAATATTGAACGCCTTCGAATATAATATTGTAGTATTATAATACACGTCTATAAGGTGAGGTTGGTTGTTTTTTTTTAAATTTTTATCGTTCTCCCACCGTCGTTGGTCGGTCTCATTACCGACCGTCGTTTAGAAATCGTCTGGCGCTGTCTCACGACAGTGTCTTAACTTATATAATATTATTATTTTGGTACAAGTAGATAAAATAAAACAGATCGCTATCGCCCGACGCTGCTGGGGCAGTTGTAGACGAAGCCACTTATACCGCCATTCCGACAGCCAATCGGAACGCTTTCGATAAATCACGATACACAGGAAGCATTACTAATATTGTTATTATTATTATATAATTTAATAATATTATTACGCTTTCGACGAATCACGAAACCCGAGATGGCCGACTATATCCGTGATGGATGCACACACGTTTCGAACGATTGTCCACCGATCAGTATACATTTATACGTCTTATTCAAAACCAGCTATCTAATGGTTTATTTTATATCATCAAGTCCAGCAGTGTGCTTCGATGTTTGCGTCGTCATAATATCATATAGGTCTATTAAATTGAATGGACTCGGCTTTCAAGAGCAGCGTGTCGGCCGAAACGACAAGGTCATACACGATAATATAAGAATGGTGTGTTCTGGTGCTGGAAGAAGTTCATATTACATATCATTATTACATCATACTCTCCAGACGAAATATTTTATATTAAATCGACATATTTTAAACCGAAAAACCGTCGACTGGTACAATGATTCGTCTATGGCAAATGCGGTAATATACCATGGATGGCGCCATACGATCGGAGACAATATTAGGTACAGTAAGTAGGAGGAGACGGAGCCACAATTTATGTATGCGAAAGTTGGTTGCCGTCGACCGGTGATAAAACTCATCGGAGTTACCTAAACCAATAAATGGAAACCTTTCGTAAAATTTCCTATTTTTGTCATCGAGACTGCTCGACTTTTGAGTTTTGCCACTCGTCATCGTCACACTGCCCACGCTAAATCGCTTATTGTCAATGTTCGTTTTCTTTGATTCAAGATAACTATAGTAGTTAAGGTTTCATCAAACCATATCGACAGGACGAAACAATTCGTAACAGCGTTGAAATATTATATGTGTAAGTCAACAAAGGTTATTTATACGTTTTATATAGATTTTTACGTGATGGTTTATCAGAAACCACGTTCGAAAAATTAAACGTTTTCATTTAATTAACTTAAAATGATATAAAGTCGGTGTTTCCGTATAGACTTCATCACAGAATCGCCAAATCCAATTCTAAACCTTTGCATTTTCTATTATTATATAAAAACGTCTGAATGAAGTGCACCTTTGAAATAACTTATTCAGTCTTTTTGTCCAATATTTTTAATTTTTACGTTAAAGGATTATTAAGACGCGATTATTGTTGGAGATAAAAAACAATGGAGAATTTATTTTGGAGTTTTATTAACCTAATAAATTTCCTAAAACCCAATTAATATTATCATTTTGGACGTAAACTAATAAACCAAATTTTTACAGGTACGTCAATAAAATGAACGCGTAGTCAATAAATTCTTCTATTCAATCCTCCTACGCTTTTAATTTTATTAAAAGATATTTAATGTTTTTCTATTTTATTTGTTTAAGTATACTTAGTATATAATAGTATAATGTAAATGTCTTAGTTGGTATCCTCGAACCCAGAAATACTGAAACCACAATTATAATACAAAAACAAAACACTTCACTAATATATATATATATATATTTTAATAGTTTTACATAATAATATGTGTATTGTAGTCAAGTTTAATTCATCATGGCCCATGTTTGTATTCAAAAAACAAATGAAATAAATTTTAAAACTACATATTTCTGGAGATTGTATGTAGTACTTTTGTTATAAACTGTACTCTACTATGGTAAAATGTAATAACAAAAACAATTGACAATGGCCGTTACTCATCATTCATTAAAAGTCTCAGATTTAGAGTTATTTGGCTATCTATGCAATTTCCATTTTAATTTAAATTCTAAAATAACTATTGCACGACACAAAATAGTGATTTAAAAAAAATCTTATATGGGTAGTATAAGTACCTGCCAAGAATCATATTTGCTTCAATCCTTAAAATAGTTGAGTTTTTTAAGATTAATTATGCATAATATTTTATTATTAATATTATAGTTTAAAATATTTCATTGAAACTTTATACATTGTTATGAATATATAGGCACATAAAGGTACATTGCAGTAATGATTTATTAAATCAAATAAAATTCCTAATAAATATAGTTCAAATATATTGATCACTGCAAAAAAAATATTATAATTAATAATAGTTTGCCACAAAAATCACTGGATTCATATATTAAGCTTTAGTAAACAGTTTGATGTAAATTAAGAAGTAGACTGAAAATCAAAGGATCTTAATCTTAAAAAAAAATACATCCAAGCATGACAAATTATAATTTAATTTTATGTTTACCGTTTATATATCTAAGGTAAGTATATATAACAATTTCTATGTCTTGTATTTCATTTATGAAAGTGCATTTTCTTTACTTTACACGCCCCAGTGAACACATATAGATTATTCGAAAAATTCAAAGACCCTTTGGCGACGACACGGCGCAAATACCGCCACTACTATATGCGATAAAACCATTTTTTTCAACCAATTTCTTTCCTTTTCACCCCGATATCTATATGTATATATACTATTTTTTTAATATCATTGTCAATCACGAATCTTATTTCACGAGAATCGCGGGGTATTGTTATTATTGTATTATTTTCTATTTTGACGTAGGTACACGTCGAAGAAAAAAATTACATATTATTGTATTTACTACTGCTCCGGCAGTCGCGTCCCGACTGACTCGCAGCTCGTAAAACTGAAGCGATAATACGAGACAGCAGCGGAACGGAGAACGCACGACAATAATAATATTCAGTTTGCATTTATCAACCGTCGACGAGAGCCGAATTTCCGAAGGCGAACGGCAAAATCGGAACTTCTACAAATTGCACACGTCATATTCGGCCTAACGTCGTTTTGTAGTCTACGACATGACCCGCGGGAGCGTATTATTGCGATACGATACAATGAATTTGTATGGAATATCTCTATCTACTTCTCTCTCTCTCTCTCTCTCTCTCTCTCTCTCTCTCTCTCTCTCTCTCTCTCTCTCTCTCGTGATTTATTTGATTGATACTCGAAGAACGCGCTTATGAGACACGGATCTCGCTGTACCTTGATGATTTAGTGGACCGAAATCGGATTTCAATAATGTACGATAATATAATATGCGACGTATACGCGTTGGAAACGTCCGTTCAAAACACAGACCTAAACGAAACTATGTACTGTGGCGTACTATATGTAAATCAGACCTGAACATGCATGATATTTAAGTCGATCTCGTAACTGGGAAGAGAAGGGATACACGATTTCTGTAACGATGATTTATCGATTGGACACCGCCGCGAGAAGGCCAAACTCTCCGCGGGTCGGACAACTAATCAAATTAATATGTTTTCTTTTTCTCGTGTGATCGATCGCGAATTCGCATGCGTTTTTAATTATTTTCGTGTGAGTAATGCGCAAAGTTATACATTATAATATTATCATCATCGTCATCATCGTAGTAAACCACACGTGTGAAGACATCTGCACGATAAACATTATAATATAAAGTATTATATTAGATATAAATAATCGGAGCGGATTTGTCGAATAAGCGGTTAACATTTGATACGTTCATAAAATATAAGAACGGAATTATTTAGATTTTTTTTCCAAAACTTACCATTGTTCATCTGTATTATAGTATAATGTTATTCATTAAATATAATATACATAAATCATTAACACGAGAAATTACAAATCATATACGTACCGACCTATATTTTATTTGGTGTTGCATTTATTACCTACTGGTCGACTTTGCTATTTCGTCATCGATCTCTATATTATATAAACTATATTATTATTATAATATTTAGTATTATATGTTTTACATAATATCATGTTAGATTTAAAATTCGTTTGCTTTAGTAAGTTAAATTAAATTATTAAACTTCTGAATGATTAAAAGAGACAAACAAAAACACAATAACGTACATTATTTAATAATGCTAATGCTGATACTATACTTGTAAACTAAATATATTATAAAATTGAAAAAAAACATTTATTCAGACCTGTATATAATGTACAGATAAATCTAAAGATAAAAATTAATTTGTTTTTATGTATAATCAATAGTATACCATTTAATAATAAGATGATTGTTGATTAAATAAAAATTTTATTTTTAATTGGAAAATGAATATGCACCAACACATAAAGTAATAATCCTATAAATGATCCACGAATTAATAATCCATAATTATTTTATGAAGTGTATTGTTACTGGATATTTCAATTAAAAAAAGGCTTGTTAAAAAATAAACGTGTATTTAGTTTTAAAATGTGAAACATTTATATCAAATTGGTAAAATAATATACTTTTCACTTTCGTTATCTTTGTATACCACATGTATTTTTGTATAATGTTTATTCTTAGTGTTAATAAAGTCATATTTATTTTTTTGCGAAAATCTGAATCAAATCTAACCAACGAATTTTTTTTTTTTTTTTTTGTCAACAAGTCATGACAATGAATTGCACAGATCTAATTGTATTTTGTACATGACGAAATTGACTAAATACATTACATTATATACTATTCAAACTACATGTGATGTAGTAGTGTGACAAGCCAGTGTACCTATAAACATACATACATACATACATACATACATACATACATACATACATACATACATACATACATACATACATACATACATACATACGTACGTATATTTATATGTATAGAAAGCGACTTAGGGCACCGTTACTCAATGATCCATCTGAAGCATAGATCACGTATGAAACCCGTTATATGCGTCTATTCGATCTTATCCATATTTTATGACCACCATATATATTGACCTTGTTTTTATTAATGAATGTCGTCGGACGGACACTGTGATATTGCAATTTTTCAACACACGACGTATTTATACACACAATTTGATATCATTCGGACAACGATATTTTAAACATATAGCAAGTATAATGTTTGTATTATTATTTATCAATGTATTTTTTTTTTTATAGCGATTAAAATGTATTCTATTACCTGATAAAATAGATTTTCGCTCTTACACAAAGCCTTTATGCTGACGTCGTGACTATTATAATTTAAAATGAAAAACTCAGTTCTATTTCTATTCTCGTGAACGGTGCATTATTATATTATATTAATATTATTTTAATGAAGCATTCTTTTCTTTTTCTTTTGAAGAAGGAGAAAGTAATTTCAAAATGTTTGTATGTTTTTGAAAAATCTTAAGCACCCAAACACAAATGAAAAAACTTTTTTTCTTTAGTTTTTACTTTGAGACCTTAAAAAAAGATTTGTTTCCTATTTGAAATTAAAAAAAAAATAATAACAAATTAAAGAAATTTTTGAATTTTAAAATAAAATTTATTTAAATTTACTTTATTTCATATAGGTTTATTGCTGTATTTGAGTTTTAATACAATTTTAAAAATGATCGTCTAGTCAATTTCGAATAAATTCGTTAATAATGCTTTTGCTAAAATACTGTTAAGTTCGGCAACATTATACATATGATTGTGAAAATCATACCAACAATGTATTTGAAATTATACAAATTTACCTTATAGACCGTTACGTTTACGTATTTATAACATCTATAGAATCGTTTGACCCAGTATATTGCGTTAAAAAAGGGTTGCCGTCATAGTAAATGTAAATGTCATCGGTAAGGCAGATTCGATAAAAATTACAATTTATCTTCAGGTTAAGTATCGCTACATATATGGTTTTTAATTAAATAATACACAATTTTATAACATTTTATTAAAACCAAGTGGTAGTTTATTATAGTATAGGTTGATAAGTGTATCGGTGGATGGTAATAATTTAAATCGCGATACTATCATATCAAATCTTATCTATCTTGTTATCTTTGTACGAATAAAAAAGATGTTTTGTAAAAGATACGATTTCTGTGAAAAATGCCATAAGTAATTCAGTGGGTACCGATATATATATTTTTTACCACAAATCGCATGTTAATATGTATAATTCGTTAATCTGTAATCGTATTATTACGACATACTGAAATGTGGTATGTATCATAATATAATACAAAAGATGATTTCGGTCATTATACGATTTCGCTTCTGAACACAGAGCATAGAAATTTTTCGAGGAGATTGTCTGTCCGCGGTACATACATTTCGTTTGATGATATAAAATTCAGTAGGCTATATAATAATAGTATGGTCAGTAGAGAAAGAATATGACGACGAGCGACTATTTCAATGCGTGGCACAAAGCGGACGATTTCCAAACGAACGGCGAGAACGATTAATAAGTACCTTGTGAAGACACGAAAACACGTATGGGATAATGCGAGTTGGCACCGGACAGTAGCAAACGTAAATACATTAATTAAAAAACAACAAAAAATTTTAAAAAATTTAGATTATTGAGTTTTGTTTTAAACTTAAAACTTAAAATTAAACGTGCTGTTTTAGCGTGTTTAGATAAAATCGTAGGTCACGTGAGTGCGATCATTTATCAATGATAAATTTGAGCGCACTATATAACAGGTAAGGATATTTTATTCAGGTTAATAAGTTTTACAGGTCAAAATAAGAGTTCAATTAAAAAAAAAAAAAATGTTTTAATTAGTTTAAATTAATTATATAGCATTTAATTTTCAGTACGTTTATCGGTTATTGTATTATTTATATTGTACAATGAGTGCACGCGTATCTCTTTTTACCTACCTACGCGTTTAGTTTAAACATTTCTATTTTCGTAATAGCATCAATTGATCGTAAGTAAGTACTTTATTTGTAATTGAAATGAAAAAAAGGAAATTTTAAGTAACTATAAAAAGGAAAATGTGTTCAAATGATGATAGTTACAAGTATCGATTAAATAGAACTCTTAAATAAATTAAATAATAATACCTTTTAAATATTTTTTATACATAAAAAAAAAGTTTCTAATTTACACGCAGAAATGAATGAAAAAAATGATTGACTTAATACTTTTATTTTTTCTTTACAAAACAATTTCATCTTACACGAATTACTACAGAAATCTACGTTTAAAGACTCATGGCAATTCGAAGGCAAGTAGGGTACTCGAACTCAAATAGGCTAAAAAGTGACTTGAAATGGTCTATGATAATTTTAGGGTAAGAAAAGTCACCCGTGCTCTATCGGATGACGCCCAAAACGGGACGTCATGTAACTAAATCGAAAATTGCTAAAAAAAAATCCGACCGCACTATAAATCGATATAATATTGTAATAGACAAACGTATATTTATTTTGCACGGATCGACGAGCACCGTAATTATTACCGTCGCGGTTCTGTCCGGTACCACTGCGCGAGACGTAAGTATAGTACACCTTATAGACGTGTTGTACAAAAACACCATATCAACAATAACAATAATAATAGATAACAATAGTATCGTGCATCGCGCGCGCCGTGTTTCCGGTTCAACCGACCTGCTGGAATCATCGTCGCCGCCGATGGCCATCATTCCGCCGCGTTCGATGACACCGATGACTGCAGCGATGATGACGACGCGTACCGGGCATATCACATGGGCGCGATCGGCCGGAACCGGAAACGATATAGGCGGACGCGGGCGCGGAATAGGGTTGACGGGGGTGGGGAGGGGGTAGCAGAGGGTCGCGAGAGGGCGCGAATGTATAATATAGACGCACTGTCGCTCGCGTATACCGCACACTGTACCGGGGCGACGAGACAGGTGTCGGGAGGACGCGACGGACGTGGACCCGCGGATGCTTGGACGGCAGTGGGTACGCGCGCCAACGATGCCGACAGACGACTGTCCGGTGCGCGGCGGAGCTTGTTGCTGCGTGTACGCCGCACGAGTTCGTGTACACACCGCGCCAATGTCGCGCGACCGCCCGAGCACGTGTCCCGCCGCCGCGTTCACGATCGCCGGCGAAGCGGTTACCGAACTTGTGAGCATACTCGTACTATATATATATCATTATACCGAACTCGACGTGTCGTTATATCATAATATTATGGTCTTCCGCCAGTTTTTTTTTTCTTGTCTCTCGCAGTCTTCCTTCGCCAATCGCGAATGACACGACGGTTGGCATTCGCGAGCCGAGTTAGCACACCGCACCCCCCCGCCCTCACCCTCTCTACCCCCTACATAGTGTACCGTGAACGACGTTTTGCGCATATCGTCGTCCTCTTCCGCCCACTAAAATATCGTAAAAACCGTATTATTATTATTATCGTTATCGTCGTGATTGTATTACATGCATTATATATATTGCAGTTGGTACACCTTTAACTACCTAAGTGTATACGGTTTATTATTTTGGTTTTGTGTCCGATTTTTTTTTTCACATTCACGGTATAATGGGTTTTTATATCGTCGACATCACACTATTATTATTTCCCTCGAAGACATCATCGTCACTGTTTTTGCGTTTCTCTGAAAACACACCCAATAGAATTATGATAATAAAATACTTAATATATTTTAATAAAACGTTCAAATAAAATTAGCGTATTGGCTGACGATAAGCTATCGGACAGAATTAATCACTAAGACACTAATTAGTGACACGGATTCGGTTGGTGGAGAGCGATTCATTATATTATACCCCTGTGGGCTAAAACTATAGATGTTCATATAATAATTTGTATAAGTTTTTATCGAGGATTGAGATTTAGACTTATTGCTTGTGAATTTATTGTTTGATCGATCAGTTTATTTTTGATGTGCTGATAATAACCAAAATACTTACGAGTTATATATTATATTCAAACCAAATTTTTGTTACAAAAGAATTCTTCTTAAGTCATGTTTTATGATAAACAGAAATTATCTACTGTAATATGTGTAGGTAGCGTTGAATATTATAATATAATATGACTTCCGTCGGTGTTTATATATTATGTAGTTAAAATATGACAATTTACAATAAATTAAAAAATTTATTGATACAAATATTCAATTGTGATTGTATACTTTCTTAAATAAGAAAAAAGTGATAACCATTAGTGTTGTATACAACATTATAATTTAATATAGGGTTATACTCTCCTTACACCTATCACAATATATGATATCAAAATTCAAATTACATTGCACACATTCTCATAACTGTAAAATGTATCCACTGTTTGATAATATTGCACTGTTAAATCTGTAAACTACTTATATAAATATACTCTCAAACTTTCAATAGGTACTAATATATTACAGAATACGAACAATGAAAAATTATCAAAAACAGAAAAAAAAATGTTTTCTGTGTATTCGTAACAATAACGTGAACTTTTATCTTATTTACCTACGTTATATAATACCTTTTGAACTTATATTATTACTTTTTTACTAAAAATTAATTAATTTATGTATTTATATATTGAATATTATTATTCTGTATACAATACGAAATGTATCGTTTATCACTCGTGATTTATGTCATATACTATGTACGTATTATCGAACATGTCTTACCAACAACGTGTAAAATATTACTTATAAATTTACTGATACCTGTACTCGTATTGCGTTATTTGATATAAATGTGTAATAAATATATCTCACGTATAAAAATGTGTCAGTAACCAGTGTGTTTTATTTTTATTTACGTCATTAGGCCGTGTTGGAAAAACAAAACTTGCTAATATAGCGAATAGGTAGGCAATGCTTGATGCACGTTCCTAGTAAAATTATCATAAAATAACAATATCGTCTATTCTGTAGTTCCATCTACATTGTATACAATTAAATAATGAACTCAATATTTGTCAAACCATTTAAAATATTCAATACACAATTTGTCATTTGTTAACTAAGTAATCAACTCGACATCGATGAAAGCGTTTATATTATATAATAACGTCTACCATAGTATTGCTTGCTATTATATGGTCGCATTATATTTTCATCTCAAAGTCCAAACAAAACAAACTTGAAATGCTTAAGTTTAATATTTTAATTTTCGTATTCATAACATAACATACTATAAAATATATTTTTATACATAATATAAGAAAATATTTAACGTTGCAACGTAGCGTCCGGATATACGAATTTGACTCGGTGGACATCCGTAAATCCGGATGGATACTATTCTTTTGCAAAATTGTTTAAACGAATAATTATAATTATTTTCATTACTTGTTCGTATTCTATTAAGCGGCTAATCTAAATTGAAGATAAAACAAGTTATTAGAAATAAAACTTTATGGATACCCAAAATTTTACAAATCTTAAATTAAAACCCAACATTAATATACACAAGTAGCATGCCTATACGTATTATATAATATTATATTCATTATTCACAGTACGTTTTCAAATTCCTATCTATATATTTTTAATTACTTTGTTTTTTAATGACTTTTAATTATTTGTTTTTTTTAACTTATATTGCTCGATTACTCAAATGTAATTAAATTAATGTTTTCTACATACATATTTAATTCCACAATTATTCATTTGAAATTAAAATAGCTCAACATTCCAAACATAGCTCAACTGAAAGGTTGTTTTTTTTTAATTTTCTAGTCTACAAATAATATTGGTTTTTACTAATTCGTTTATGGTCGACGTCGAGTACCTAATTAGTAGTTATTAGACAATCATCCTCTGATGACTCGTATAGATTATTAGATAATATTGTCTTTTACTATTTATAATACTCAATGCTGTAGATTTGGGCGGGAACGCAAAGTACACAAATTAGTAAAAACATAATCCAAACGTCGTTTTCAATTAATTTCGGTCTCGACAGTATCAACTATGCCGATCACTGATTCATTCCAGCCGATAAATCATTTTAATTCGTAAATAATAGGATGTGCGCGTATTCCATTTGAACTCACGCCGACGAACAAAACGGAAATTAAAACGTATAGCGTATATCCATAATTTGAATGTGCACAATCTACGAGTATAAATATTATGATAAATACAAAATAAAAAATAAAAATAGCATAGTTCGGTTATCGAAGTTGCAACTTTCCACCACAGGATACCGGCCACTTCAATCGAGACATAGGCGTGCCAATAAACATTCATCAATGTCAAAATATAATATTATGATACTACCATCGAAACTATATTCAAATGTAATCATAAACCTTAAATAATTTAAGTTAAATTTGATTAAATTAAAATTATTTTATTGTAAATGTATATACTGTTAATGATTTTACTACAGTTGAAAGTTTCATTTCTAATACAAATAAATAAACTATGTATAAACGTCTACTACATTTATTCAAAACATTTACATCTTATACCTCGTGTAATAGAATCAGGAACCGATTGACGACGGTCGTCGGTCGTCTTTCCTTAGATAGGGTTGGTCAGGTCTTTCACAGGTGGAAAGTTCTGAGAAATCATAAAACAATCTAGGTAGGTATACTATTTTTTTTTTTATCAATTTAATTTATTGCTCACATAACAATATTATGATATGCTATCCAGACGGCACGGGTATTCATAGACTGCAGTTAGCACGGTGGTAATTCTTAGAACGATCACCGTGAGAAAAAGTGATTTTTGAAATTTATTTAATACAAAACACATTTTATTGTGCGGCGGCACAGATAGCTGAGGAATCTCGTACGGTATTCGAATATCGTATTGCAGGTACAAGTTTCACGTGTCGGCGTACGAAGGATTTTTTGCAGCATGTTACAGTATTCAACCAACAAGTTTGAAATAATTGTTTTCGAAAGTTTGATAAACATTGTTATTTGATATCGATAAAAAAAGAATGCGCATTATAGATGATGGCGGAAACATCAATGTGTAATACATTATCGAGACCACTGCAGTGGCACTGAAGTTCTAGGTAGTGATGATGTTATCGGGCTACCTATATGGTTATAATATATTATGGTAGGATAATATAATTAATCAGCAGTTGCCATAAGCATAAAAACGAGATAAGAAGGAAATAAAAGGTATCGTTCAAAAATACCAAACGTACATTCTCAATCAACAAAATATTTTGTAAGTGTGAAATATATTAACATAAGTCAATTTTATTTATAAATTTACTTAATAATGATTATAAACGATTTTTTGTACTTATAGTAATGACTTTTAAAAAAGTATGCACTTACATAACTATTACTTTATGATTTTTTTATCCATTTTAATTTATGTATTTGGTATTTGTATTATAAAATATCAATATCGGTACAAATTATCTAATATATATATATATATATTCATATCTTTAGCGCTTAAATCATTAAGGCCAATTTAATTGAGGTAAAAAACGAGGCGGCTAGGTTTGTCCATAATAAATTATTAATCTGTCAAATAAGTATAATTTTATTTAAAATAAAACATCCACAATTAGTAAACTAAATTTTTCAGATGTATTTAACCATCATAAGTTTGATTGGTCATTATAATTAATTGATTACATGTACTTTGTTTTCTTTAAATAATATACGTTTTCAATTCGTTCATTTAAATAATGATCAATTGATGAAAAAATATTACATCTCAATATACACACATTATTTTTTTAAACTTAATAATTTGTTTAGTTAAGCTCGTGTGAGTTTTAAGATGCGTGTTCATGTCATCATTAATTGTAAATTGTAATAATATTGTTTTTGCATCTGGCCTTTGGGTGTTGGGTCTATCGTCTAAATAATTATAATTAATTCGGAAAACTATCCTATATTATATTCAAAACGTAAATGATATTACTCTTTTGTAACATATAATTGCATTATTTATAGTTTAAAATACGTTTCAATTTGAATATTTAATACTTATATATGTACTGCAGTATGATTATTTCGCTTGCGGACTAAAACGTTTCTATTTCTATTATTATTATTATTGTTAGAATTTTATGCCTTACGGTCATCGGTCAAAACAGTTTATAACATAATAACTATAATATAGTATTAGAATTTTAATTTTCATTATTTTGTGAAAAATAATTTAAATATAGGTAGATACATACATTGTAAAGTTCTTGTCGCTCTACACACATTATAATGTAGGTTCTCAGATTGTATTCGACAAGAGTTCATAAAAAAAAAATCCATATGATTAGAAATGAGTTAAAAATTACATTTTAATTATCTCAATCGTATACCGAGTATCTAGTATCTCACTAATAGATAGTAATTTACATTCAGTAATTCAGTATATCACGACGATATATTACAAGTATTGTTGAGTAAGGAGAAGTGCTTTGGTTGACATTGTAGGGATTCGAAGTTTGAATAGAACCCCCATGACTCTATGATGGATTATAGATATTATTATAATTTATAACGTTGATACGTATATTGAATACCAAAAGGCAACAGGATACAAATATTTAATTTTGTATTTCATTATTTTGTAGTGTAGTTGATTTCAATGTCAACTAAATCATAATAAAAAAAAAAAATAACAATCAGTGTATTAATAATGATCATAATATCGAGAAATAAATTAATCAAATTCTTAAAAGTAGGTAAGTAACATTGTAATAACAAAAGCAAAACAAATAACATTCAAATTCTAAATGTTTCATGGGATGTGTGCTATTATGTAAAAAAATAACTGATTTAATTCCGAATGGAAACAAAATATAACTTTATTTTCGTTATATTTTTCAATTATATGGTATTTTATAGTGTTGTGTTTTGAAAGCGGTTGTCAAGAATAAGATAGAAAAGCATATCATTTATACCAGCTGAAACAGAAAAATTCTAATCCAATATTAGTTAGCCGATTTGATTTGTCATAGGGACGATTAAAATTATGAGATTAGATTGAACATTTTTTTCAGTTTTATCAAAAATACAGGATATGAAAATGTTCTCAAAAGTCACTTTTTCAAGACTTCACCGCGAGTGAAAAAACGCAAAAACATTATTTAATATAGCTTGTTTTTTTTTTTTTTTTAGTTGACAAATAGATCCAATTAAGTCCATTCGTTATTTCGTCTATTAGTCATATCCATTTAATTTTAATTAAGTCCAACATTTATTTGATACAATATTGTCCAATTGTATCCAAATATTTTAAGTAAATTTGTTACTTACACAATATGTCCTTGTATGAACCGTGCAGCATGATATGTGAGTTGTTGAACTGATTGCTAACTATTATAGTTCGAATAATTAATTGTTTTTTCTTTACATAGCGATGTATTTTCACGGAGTTGCCAAAGTGGTTTTATTGAGATAAAACATTTTAGATTTTGAGTGGAATGATGAATGTATCGGATTTACTTCGATGTTTTTTTTGTGTGTGTTTGACATTACATTTTTTTCACTACTTGTGTACTGTTTGTAAATAGGTACGAAACTAAAAGCTTAAAAGCTTAATATACGGCTCCTTATATCTCATTAAATTGGTTTTACAGCAATTGCATAAAAATATATCAAAATACATTTTTTCAATTCAAATTAAACACATCATCCACTACAATGACCTATTATTTGGCGAGGTACATCCAAAATATATTACACAGATTACTTTGACAGTTTTTTTTTATAAAAAAATATTGTTATTCCTAACTTGTTTATCATTATGTAAATTGCTAAATATTTTTTGAATTTTTGTATGGCACAGCTCTTAAATTATTTCAGATTTTATTATTTTCCTTAGAATACTTATTCCCATAGCTTCTGGCTACCTGCTCAACCTTTTTTCGATTAGAAATTATTTTTTTTTAACTGTAGGGGTCCAAAGCTAATTTCAAATATTAATGAGTTTTTTCGCAAAACCGTGTTTGGATCTAACAGCCTGAAATCGCGGTTTTTTCGAGTACCCGAGATTCTTTATAAAGACTTATCGATAAGCATGAAGTCACGAAAATTGTGTCTCGTTTCACAGATAACGTTTGGGAAGTACAGTCGGGTCTACATATTTGAAAAATAAAACAAACCCGCAGCGGCGTTCAATAATTGGACGCCCGTGGTATGATAAAAAAAAATAACAACAATATGGAAACGATGTCGATCTCGCGATCTCGTCGACATCACAACAGGCGACGAACAAAGGGCATTTTCGACGTGGCCCAAAATCAGCTTTCGTATGACACACATATTATTATACGATAAAAGACGTGGCAGCGGCGGCAGTGACAGTGATGTGTGTATTTTATCGAGTGGCTGCGTGTACACAGATTATTATTATTATTATTATTATTATACGACTACGCGCGACTATTCCGCTTTTATGATTCCATTACGCGCGCGCACCGCCGGTCGGCCGAGAAAGTTGTTGTCGAGTCGCGGCAATGGTCGACGACGATAAATCTCCGAATCGCGAGCAGCATGCCCATAATATTAAAAATGAAATAATAAAATAACCGTAGTAGTGAGAAAAAAAAACAAAAAAATTTTATAACTGGCAGCACACCGCAGTATACTTATCTATTATAATCTTACGCCCGTTATTAGGTGTAATAATATTATATAGGCCGCTATGATTGCGGGCGGTGATATAATATTACGCCACGCGGTTCGGCGGCGTGTTTCATTTATTTTTTTTTTTCGAATACTATTTTTTTTTTATTACTATTGATTGTCAGTATCCGTCTAACGCGTGGTCCATGCGTAAATAATAAAGTGAAAGAAGTCTTCGACATCCACAACAATGATATTATAAAAGCTCAATAATTCGTGTCGTATACACACGAGATACATATTCGAATATGACGTTTACCTATTTTATAATTGATCATAATCAATACAAACTGGCAATCGAATAAGAAATATGTTTTGTTAACTTAAAACATTTACTACTCAATCATTATGCATAAAAAAAAAAACTATTAAAAGAATTTCTCACTGCGCGGCCAATTACTATAAGTATAAACAAATAGACGCGACACACTACGGGTTAATTATTTCCAAATGTTGTTTATTTTCATGTTTTTCGTCGACGTATAACCTCTAGGCTATAATTTTACGATGTAGTTTCCACGCTTGTCTTTTCTCTCCATTCCTTCTGCATAATGTTTCCATCACAAAAATTTCAAATCTCAATAATTACTGTCGCAATATCGAAAAGTATCCGTATACGAAAACTACTCCGTCATTATTATCTCACTTAATAAATGAATAAGTTGATGAGTAACTATTTAAAAATATTATCGTTATAAGTGTAATAAAATAATATACACAATAGTACACAATAATGCTCCTATATGGCAATCATAAGCTATATAAAACTCTGTACCTACCTATAATAGTACAGTTTTTCGTGGTAATATTAAAATTCACATCATCATACGAATTGCGAAGCATTTAATATTATTTTATTATACGAACAGAAACGCATTTATAAATCGTTTTGGCTGCTCCTCAGAGTAGGTGCCGATTTACAGATTTCGTCCAACCGTGCAGGTCGAGGGACTTTTACGACTCGGTGTTTCGGAGATTTGAAATCGATTCATTTATCATCGATCAACTAAATTTTATATTACGCACGCCGATTGTAAATAATATATCGATGGCTGACAATAATATGCCAATTGAAAACATTTTCCTTCGTTCGATTTGGTAAATCGAAATAAATTCCCAATTACCTAACTTGATTGCTTGTAGATTACTTACGCCAAATAATATTTTTGCACAGTAATTCGCACACCTATCAGTTAAATTTTACATAACATTACGACGTTTGACGATGGATGAAACAAGACTAGCGTGCTGTACCTACATTGTGCTCTTACGAAGATAAATCGTCCACAAGACTTGCACCGGTGTCGAGTATTCTAACTATATATTGCACTATATGTCTGCGGTGGAAGCGGCTTTCGAGTGCAGTATTGTTTATTATTTTGAGACTGCAGCTGTGATCTAACGCATTAGCATAGTGTTGGGTGTGCAACTGAATGGTGATAAGACCATCGTCCACATCAGCATCACATACTGTGTCCGAAACCATGTCGTACGGTCTCGCAAACAAAAAAATTATTATTATTACTAGTAACTGGTCAGAACACGAATATTATAGTTGACTGTATTCGTATAGTGACGATAAAATCCGATCGCTGGCGGACCGAATATGATATTATAAATCATCATACTCGTAGACTATACATGCGTATCAGTATCAGAGGAAAATATTAAATTATTATTATGTAATAAAATGAATAATTATGGCTCGTCCCGATCATCAATAACCGCGTACACCGCGACCGCAGTTGAAAACCGTCAGCGACAGCGGCTGCATCGCTGTCTTCTACAATTTTCGCCGTCGGCTCACACTCGCTGCCGTTCTGCGGTCTGTAAAGACCTAAACTATTAATCGTTTTAAATATAATAATAGCATATTCTGGTTTCCGGTTTAGGGTCTTTTCGCGGCATTGACGAAGGTGTGGGGAGCGGGTACGACAACTCCTACGCGGTGCAGTGCAAGCGGAAAGAGTAACTTTTTGGACGATTATCGATGGATTTTCGGTCGGTCGTTGTTTTTACCCATACCCTACGACAATATCCAAAATTACGCCATTGATTGGTTATCATGATAAACACGCGTACTACCCGTACGTTTTATATGAAAAGAATTTAAATAAAAATATCGACCAGCCGGACATAATATAACCAGCATTATTATAATATTCATTAACATAATTTATTGTACACAAATCAAATTAATGATGATCCTGATCGCCGCCGAGATTACTGCATACATGCGTGCAATTTAAAAAAAAATATGATTATACTAACCACATTGGGCGAATCATTTATCTGTAAACACACTCATTATGTAGTAGAGTATTAAAGTTGTTGGGATTATTTTTTTTCATGATTTGAAACCAGGACAAAACGACTTTTTTTAAAAAAAAAAACGATATTTTTCTAATTATTGTTTTATTTTTTATTTATTTATTTATTTATTTATTTATTTTTTTTTTTTGATAATTTCTATACATCCAAATCGAATTTTAAATGATTAGTTATTAGTTAATAGTAATAAATTATAATTATTTCAAGTTTAGGTGAGTGGAATAGTGTAGTAGGGCTTACATTTTTTTGAGTACTACTTCAATATGTGCAAATCATAACTTTAAACTGTATTTATATTTAAACAACTATTTTACCCATTCGAAATAAATTATTCATCTTTAAAATGTGAAATCAAAAATGTATGCTGTCATTTGAAAAGTAAAAAAATATATATAAAATAGTAAAAACATTTTCTAATACTTTTTGAGATAAAGTGTGTTAACTGTTAAAAAAATACCTAGTATTTTCATTCTATGCCGTAAAAAAAAACATTTTCAATTCCGTTTATTCTTCTATTTTCTATTTCAATTTACATATTATAGCCATATATGTATAATAACATATAAATTGGTTTCAAAAATCAAATATCCGCCTCCACAGTACATGCGTAGTGTAGTGAAACACAAAAATTCCATCTCCGAAGCGTTTTACGGTAATTTTTTTTTTTTTAATAAATTTTTCGTATATATTATTACGTTTTCTCCGTAGATATATTATTTATGTATATGTGGTACAGCCGTATATACCTCTACTCTATATTTTGTGAAAAATAAAAATGATAAAAATCTACATAATATTATAGTTGTTAATATGACATTATATATATATACGTGTAGGTACTGTGAAATTTTCTCTCTGTAAGTATACGTACTACCACACCATAGTCAGTAAAAATAATGTATTTCATTACACCTAATATGAAACTCGTATAATAATTTAATACTTAAAAAAAAAACAACATTTATACTAAAGCCGTCATTCAACCACGCTCGGTCATGTATAATATTGAATCACGAACACGGCACGAAAATATTAAACGTTTAATAGACAACAATTATTATTGGCTATATTATATGGTTATTGATCAACGGTTTCCGCTGACGTTTAATTATGTTCAATAATTGTTAGCTTTTATAAAAAATATAGGCCATATTATACGTTATGTTTAATTCGTTTTAATGATGTGCCTTCGGTGTTAAACGTGCACAAATTGTTTGGTACTTGTCGATGACGTATAATGTAACGATAAACCCGTTTTGGATGGTTTGGGATATCCGAAACGGTGGAACGGACCGAATATATTCTATTATTTCTGGTCGATGGGTTTTGTTCTTTTATAAACGCATTTGTAATTTACAATATTGACTGAATATTTCGGCTAGGACCAGTTGATGTATAACTAATAAGGTTAAAATATACATAATAATGGTAATACCATCTTTTTATTTAAAAATATTATGTAGATATGATACTCATAAAATTTTAATCATTTAATTTATTATTAACAAAGCATGCGATAAATGAAATGAATATAAATTTAAAAATACTTTTGAAACTATTTGGTATATTTTAAATAATAGGTAATGTGTATTTTTTTTTTTTTTGCTATTAATTAAATACATCATAATTATTCAATCCGGAAATATTAATTTTATTATAGACGAATATTTCAGAACGATTGAGACTTCAAAGACGTGGCATATTTAACAAATGCGGGGAGAACATCAAACAGAATTATTATAATTGGAAGTTGATTAAATTGATGTCAAATCTTCTACTGGGTATGTGTATGTGTAATGAAAAATAATTAAATGTTACAGATTGATAAACAAGAATTCATATTAATATAGTCGAACAGGACATGAGAAACGATGAGAATTGCTGAATACAAGTACGAAATAGGTAGAGAACAAACACGGGTCACTGATGGATAATGATATCAACGGACGAGAAAGAAAAAGTGAAAGGCCTGCAACGAGGCAGGATATATCAAATTATAAGTCTCCTCCTAAACTTTACGTGTTTAAACTCGTAAGCCAATCGAATATAGTATCATGTGCAACAATAAGTAATATGTCAATCGTGCATGTTGTGTTCATATTATAATCACTCCGTTATGAGTACTGTCTCTTATTCTAAGATGAGTCGCGTTAATTAAACATTCGATTGCGTAACAATACTATTTTTTGTAACCTATTTGGTCATTACTGCTGCACTCGCATATAACATTTTATATTCCAAAAAACTATTACTGGTTACAAATTCTGAAATTGTTTTTGAAAATGGTTGCAAAACAGTAGCGGAATTGGTCCGCAATAAACACTTTGATTTACTCGTGCTAGAACGATTCATCTCTCATAATATACTAGATGCTAATCACTTTACACCATTGTGATTATTATTGTAATAAAACATATAATAAACCAAACGTCATCCAGCAGCTGCGTGTAAAATGTTGTACTTGGCCTCTAGTGAGCCGCAACGATTTTATCTCTTAGATGACGTGACTAAAATGGCGCCTAGTTTCAATGAGAGATATCGAATGGAATAAAAAAAAACTAATGACTTTTAGTCATCGATTTTTTGTCAGAGTTGTTGCGAACAAACTACACTATAGTAGGTGCACTCGTACTAGTACGCATAACAATGTCTGATGTAAAAATAATTAACCGTCACTTTTATTTTTAAAATTTAATTCGAAAATATATTAAAGCCAATATTTTTTGGTCGTATTAAAAATCTGTTTCAGTCTATGAACAAACGAGAGTCTAAAATTCTCCGTTGTCGAAGATAATATAGTTGTATTAAAAAATATGTTGATTCGGTTTAAAATGTACACTTGTTTAAAATATTCGTATTAAGCTAATAACGACAATGGCATAAGAATTTAAAATTATATATATATATATACCGAATTATTATTTCGTTTTTCAAATAATAAAAATGTAATATTTAAATATTTGACAACACCTAATTATTATGCGTTATAGTGATTGATTTGTTAAATCCTTGAAAAAATAATATGAAATATAAATAAGTAATATACAAAAATAATTATCTAGCATTTTTTTTTTTTTTTTTGTTGTTGTTCAGACCAGTTTACGCGCAAGCCGTACCGTATTAATATTTTAATGATTTCCATTCAAATAGATCAGCATATATCGTTTGACCTACGGGGCAAAATATCGTTTAGATACGAATATACTTACAACTGTATCGTAACCAGGGTTATTTTGAGAGTGAGGGGGTCTGATTAAATTTTCCATTATATATTTTTTTTATTTACGTGTATTTAAATAGCATTATATTATTCATCATTATAATACATATCATTATAATAAAATTAATAAATAGGTAATAAATAGTTATTTGTTTAATTCCTAGATTGACAAATGAAAAATATATTTAATTAAAATTATCTATGCTTTAAGATTTTAAAGGAAGGGGATAAACCAAAAACCCCAATCCCTTTCGTACGTCGATGACTTACGAAAATAACGCTAACAATGTTATAATAATATTATAAGCACAATAAATACATATTGATATTTAATATTATCTTATATTGTGACTATTCGATGAACCATCGTCTGTCGAAAAACATTGCAACTACATGCCAACGCCGTGAGAAATAAAACCTGCTATAAGTTTATAAAGTTGAAGAAAAAAACCTTCGTGTTTGCATCTTAGTTAACCTAAACCACTTGCGAAAAAAAACAAATGCATATCAAAAGTCGTGAATCCAAAAACTATACACCTTAGGGTGATTCACTAATCACTATGCCATTTTTTCATGTACAAATTCATTTATTCAAATCCTGATTATTTGGATTTTTTTAAATATATTGTAGACTATAGAGTAGTATTTTTTTTAAAATAAAAACTAACAATTATTTTTCTATAGTAAATTTTTAATGTCTTAATGAGATAATTTTTTTTTTTTGAAAATATTGATGTATCATGCATATAAACCAAAGTTCAGACAAGATATTTCCAATTTATTATCCTAAGTACATAAGGCTTAAGTACTTAGAAACTAAAAACTCGTAAAAATTTTGATTTGGGATTTTAACAGTTTTTTAAAACATTGTAAGATAAACACTTCCAGTAAAAAAAGGTTGGTTATCATTTGAAATAAGAAATTTGTATCTCTATACAATATCATTTAAATGATAAGCATAGAAAATTCTACGAACTTCAATATACTATGATGCTTTATTGTAGGTATAAATATTCCGACAGTCATAAGAAATTGAATAAATACATTATTAAAGAAGTTAATATAATATTATAAAAGGGGTAAATATGATAGGTGAATCGTCCTGTATATTACGAAAAAAAATATTTGGTCATGATATTACTATAAATGGCATAGTTTGTAAGTCATGATACATAGCGGTGTTTAATGGATATACTTTAAGCCACATAGTTGGTTCCTCCTCATTCGTCATAAATCGTTCAGTTTTGAGAATGTACAAAAACACACACACACGACAATATTATATGACGATGGAAGCTCGTCGAATTTGGCAGTTTAAACATGTCCGCTGATGGGATGTAATAATACTACAAAAACGACGAGAAATATAAATATTCGGATCGATCCATGCCGATTCGATGGATATTCGTTGACTGCAGTTATTACATTATGTTATTAGCCAGCCCCATGTCGTAATAATAATATTACATACTATTTTGAATGCTTTATTTGCTTCAATGATCAGTTAGAAATCAAATCTATATTTATTCCCCGTAGTCGGTGGTATTTATGTGCGTCTTTGAATTTTATGTCTTACGAGTAGACAACGGTTTCGAATAAGTGCGTAATTGTATAAGAGGGGCCGGTTTTGTTTACTGAATATCCACTGCGTGTCCTTTCCCTCCGTCCTTAAAAATGGTATAAAAACCAAACTTCCCAGCCTTACTTACAGTTGCCCCTACCCATAATAGTGAGAATATTCAATATTTTGAAAATAAAAATCAATTGGATATAAATATATTGGTTTTTTACACAAATCCAGTCAATATCGTTTCAACCCGTAGTCAAGTAGATACTATATAATATACAGACATAAAAAAATACTTCGATTTCGTTGACCAGAATATTTTAATAAAAAAAATTTAATTATTATGGTCTACACGAGAAACAATTGCAATGGCTGTCACAATATCACTTCTGAAAGAACACAGATAAGTAGTCAAAATTAAATGTATTATATTTCTACCTATAAATGTATCTTATTGCGCACCTATCACAAGTTGGACATTTATCACCACTATTATTTTTAGTGTTTATGAACGACATTAATAAAACCTACATTGTAACTACTTACTGTTTGCTGATGATCTAAAAATATTTTTCCCATTAATTATATAGGTAATAGTTCCAACATTTAAAATTACTTAGTATTATTAAATAGTGTGAAATATATGATATGTCACTAAATGCTGGAAAAAGTATTCAAATTTCATTCATCCGCAACCAAAATTCTATTCATTTGATAATTATGAAATAAGGATACTCCATAACAAATTGTTAATACATTTAATAGTATCATCTGATTTAACATTTGACAGTCATTTTTAAACCATAATATATGCAAAGGCCTATAGAAATCTAGGTTTTATTAATCGCACCTGTGAGACCATGGACTCTAAGTGCATATAAATACTTTATTTTGTCTTAGTCCGTTCCAGTTTTAATTTGGTTCAGTGTTATACAACTCTTAGAAAATAGGCTTAACCGATGAAATAGAAAAAGTCCAAAGTCGTTTACTACGTACTATCACATATCAACAAAAATGTACAGGTCAACCAATTTAGAAATGACACTAAAATGTCGAGAAGTGTTGTGGCTAAACGATAAATTAATGTGCCTTGAAATATTAAATAAGATTAATTTTTGTGTTCCGCCGATGAACACACGTACCAAAAATACATTTCACTCGGTAAATCGTTAGGATAGGTTAGACGTTAGTTAAACGTAATTTTGTCTTAAATAGCACTATAAATCGTATTTTAAGCTATATAACCATTTAAATAATTTTTGTTTTAAATTACTAAAGCACATAACTTGTGAACTGCGTTGTATGTATTAATAAATACTTAAATTATATCCAGTACCCTCTCCCCACTTGGGCATTATGAAATATTAAATAAATAATAAAGATAATCGAAGTTAAAATCACCACTATCTTTTGTTCAGAAAAATGTAATCATATAAAATGTGTTGTCAAACAATATTTTTTTCTGATGATTATATTGACTATTGTATAGGTAGGTTAGAAATAAAACCAGACAACTTTCTCTGTTATGAAGCAGATTTTGAGTGTACCTCGTCATTGAGTAGCCCACTTTAATGAATGTGTTCAATTTAATTTCAGAGGTAATTTATACAAAAAATAATCGAAGACAGTGTATCCGATTCTATTTCCAAGGATATTTTATCATATATATATATATATATATTAATTATATTTTGATAAGTAATTTATTTTTCTATTAGCTATATCTATGTTATCATTGCATATATTTAATTTGTATGATATTAATATATTAAATTATATAACACCGCTATTAGGTAACTACTAATAACTCAAAAGTTAATACGGGGATAGGAAAGGATATACGTATAGAAAGGTGTAAATAGATTTGCAGTATAATATTCAAACATTTTTAGTCCCATTAATGATCGATAGGATAATATAGCGATTTTAGCAGCAACCGCGACGCGAATAGAAACATTGACCGGCACATCCGGCGATAGACGTGGAACGACGCCGCGACAACAATATTATTATCATCATCGCAGCTACTTTTTACGTGTCACCGGTTAATATAGATTGATAACGAGCGCTTGTGTGTGCGTATTTGTATTGTGCATTTTCTCGGGGCTGTTGACAATGATGATAGTTGTGTCGTTGTGTGGCCCCGAAGAAATAATGCCTACACGGACTTCAGCAGACAACGCGAGACAGTGACAGATGAGCGTTTGGTTTTGCCACTGTCAAGACCGCGTTGATACAATAGGTTTTTCCTGAGCACATATTATACAGGACGATCGTTTCGTTACGAGTTGGCTCGGCGATTGCCTACCGGAAGATTTTCAAGTGAAGTCTATTTGGGTTTTTTTTCACCCGTAAAATATGATACGACAAGTTGAGTTTTGATATTCTATAACCGCGTATAAAAATTTGATTTTTATAAAACGTAGACGCGTTGCAATCAAACAATTAAAAAAATAAATCTAATCACAGCAAACGTATTTACAATAACGAAAGCTGCGACAATGTCCTGTCGCGGGAACGGTAGTGAAAAACGTAAACATTTACCGCGTAAAAACGATCACTCCGTATGCCCGGAGTGTACCAATACTGGGTAAACAGCACGTCGCCCAACTCATTCACCGATCGCCACTGACGGATACAGCAGCAGAAAGGACGCGACGCATTGTTGCAGCATTTGCACACAAGCGACAATAATAATAATAATAATAATTTATGTATACCCACAAACCCAACTGATAAAGAAACGCGATTTTGCATTTCCGAGCTTTTTCAGATGACCCGGTCCGTGATTGATGATTTTTCGGCGGTCCATCTTGGATAAACATCAGTGTCCTTGGAGGAATACAATGATATTATAATGTTAAACGTGTGTTGCGGCGTTCCAGTATTGGGTAGTTATTACCTATATGTATATTATGGTGGACATAAGTAGGTACCTACCTTAATGTACCCACTACCTGTCATCATTGTGCTGGTATAACATTCCACGAGCAAAATCAAAATTATTCAGTGTAACAATAAAATAAAATTCCCTTGAAAAATCAACAAATTAATTTCAAAATGTGAAAATAATGCATTGAATTGATTTTTATAATTTTGTAAAGAACCGTCTGAAAGAAAAGTAAAAAATATGAATAATTTCTTTAATGATTTATGTTTTTTAGCTCATGTTTTTATGTAAAGTATTACAACCTCTTATAGAAGTTAGACCTTAAAGCGGTCATATCAAGTATTTTTATCAAAATTGTATTCATTCGTATGTACCATATGTAATACTTACCATTGATAAATGCCGATACAGTTTATTAAACGTCTGACTAAACACGTGAAGTAAAATTAGAAGTAATTTATAATACGTTTTAAATATTTTATTCACTTGCCGTTTTCATTACGCCATAGTTTTTGACACATCTTAGTTTCTTTTGAACTTTAGGTACGTATTTTCTAAAAATAACGGTGCCAAGATAGTGCTTTGACCATTTTTCTAAAACGACCACGATATAGGTACCCTATCTAATATATGATATGAGTGTATTATTATTCATTCACTTTAATTTATGCGTACCTATATTATATAAAATAATTGATGATAAATCTCGAATAATAATTAATCAGAACTAATTTTTTTGGTTCCGGTTCGATTCATGATATATATTTTATATATTCAAAAAATAATATTATACGCATTTATTATTACGATTCTGTTTAATGTCCGTTAATAATTATTATCGTGTTATGTATAATCATTAAATGTCATTTCTGATTTATGAAATATCACAAGGATTAAATTAATTATAATTTGATCGATTATTTTTTTTTTCTATAGACGATTATACATAAAGTTTAATTAGAATGTTATATGAAATAGATTTTATATATATTTTAGATTTTATACTGATATTGTGCGGAACAAAAATCAAATAAAACTTATACCTAATGTAATGTTTTAACGTTGTTCTCGTTTGACTGTAATAATTACGTACACTTAAATACAAACTTGTCTAAATAATTGCTAATAAAAGGGGTACATAAATCTTTTGCGCGTGTTTTGTAAGATAAATATTTATATTTTTCTCACTTCTTCGTTCACGGTCTGTTAACTATAACGAGTGTAACCCACATCAGTTTTTTATGTGAACGACTGTCAAAATAAAAAAAAAGTGATTAATTACTACAACGAGGTGTTCATTTATGTTTTGGAGAGAATTTGAATACGAGCTGGTTCACGTACCTACAACATAATATGTGTACGGCAACCGATGACCGGATAGCTAAAAAAAACATAAATTATATATTGCACTCGCTGTGTCGATTCTAGAGTATTTTTTTTTTTGTCTAAGATAATAATTTATCTAAACGAAATCTCAAGAATACAAATTACGTATTTATTTATGTAATGATAAATTAAAATTAAAAAAAATAACTTTAGCTAGTTATGTTAAGTGGGAATATAAGAACATCTGAACGTATCTATCTAATAACGTTATCAATTAAAATTTTATAACAATATTAGTTCTAAGGATTTTATGTTAATATGGAGAAAAATATTTATTAATTAAATTCGGTTTAAAAAAATTGCTGATTGGCAATGATAATATTATATGTATTATTAAATTATGTTAATATTTTTTTTGTTTATTTGTGTTAACTACCATTTTATACATCGTTAAATAAAGAAAAAATATATTTATTTATTGTTTTAGTTATATATTTTAGTATATTATTTATATAATACTTTGGGTACATTATTTAAGGTATTATATTTTTAAAATTAAAAAGCGAAATTAATACAATTATTACTGGTTAATATGTTATTTAACTTATTAGAAAACTAACTGGCGAGACAGTTAATTCCCACGTTCGAATGCATTATATTTCTTATAATAGGTTACATTTTGTAATTTAAAATTTAACCCGGCTCGAAAACCGACTGAGGTCGTTTGATCTACCGAAAATTAATTATTTAATTATTAATACGGTAACAGTGTGACTCATGATCTTCTTTTTGCCTCATAAAAAGGAAATATTCAGCGTGGTCAAAAGTTAGTTTTATTTCTAATCGGTAAATCACGCTAAACCGTCTATAAATTACAATCTTAATATCATTGAGTATTATATCGACCGATCATTATTGATTGAATCATACAATTATATTATACATTCCATTATATGGGAATAGGGAATATATTTAAAAACTCAAAGGTCGATTTTAGAGTAGAAAATAATAATGATAACCGAGTTAATATTTTGTCACTATTCGGGACATCTCTTACACAAATGATGCCTATAACGTTGTTTAATATTTGACCGTTAGCTCATATACCGTCATTCAGTGTGTATGGGGGTGCAAAAACGGCGTACCGGCTTGGGAATGATTTCCGAACCAGCTTTAGATATAAAGGGACTCGTTTAGGGTGTTTAGCAATATTGCTGCATGGCGTCCGTACGGTATATTGGCGTTATGTGAACGTCTGAGGGGTAGTGGGCTGGCCGCGGTGGAGCGAGTGCGACGGCTTTCGCTTTATTATTATTGTTTTATTTTTTCATTTTCATTAAGCCCGAGGGGTCATTCCGCGCAAAATCGCACATTCGCCAAGCATCTCCCACGGCGCGTAAGCCCCCACAGGTATAAACATACATACTTAATATTTTCATCAGTTCCGACGAGAAATATTACCAATCCTGATCTGCCCGGCAGTTGAATTTATCGGCGCTGTAATTTATAAGATACTGCGACTTTGGATACAGGCTAGGCGTTTCGAATCGAAAATAAAAACATTCAACAGTCGATTTCAATTATTTCGTCACAAACCTCAAATCAAAGTTTTCGCGAATCTCGTTATAAACGAGTCTCTTCTACAACAGCAATAGTTTTATAAAAGTCCGACGCAATTCGAATTCGGGGTTGAGCGAAACAATCACGAATGCGTTCTTTAAAATTCTAACAGTCCATCACTCTCCGCGAATCATCACTTTTGCATCGTGGCATGTGTCCAACTCCATTGCACACACACACACACACACACACACACACGACTTAAAATGTAAACAGTACGAGTACATCAACTAATAGCTGCTGCACTAAACTATATAAAAAGTTCCGACTCATTTCAAATCCATCAATAACACGCTTTGCACTGCTCTAACATATTTCCAGCAACCAACCCCTCCACGGACTTAAAATCTATAATTATTGTACACTATGAAATGTATTTTTCAAACTTATTTATCAGACCACGAAGCAAAGATCTAGAGTATTTTTTTTAAAAAAATAGCTTTAAGATATTTTTCTATATGAAAAACGTAATATTAATATATATTTAAATAGTACAATAATTATAGAGCATAATATTATTCGGCTCGTGGGTTTTAGATATTAGTCATCGGAAAAACCAGCTACAGCTTGAAATGATTGATGGCCATAGCGAGTAGTATAACCACCTGTGCCATTATACTCTAAGTAAATACACAACCATATTCTACTTCACGACGACATTTGATGGCATTAAAAAATGTGTGGTACCACACGTCACGTTTTATTTTACTGTCTTATTATGAGTAGTTATACGTAATCCATTCACATCATTAGTTTATTAACTACATGTCTACATATTATTATATCATAATGAGTTGGAACGTTTTAAATTGAACGTACTCAAATGTACTTACACCTTCATAATAATAATCAAAACAATAACAATAGTAGTTTGAACTTTTAATAGATAAACTTTTAATTTTACTATATATTTACAATACACGCACAAAATAATAGCATAGTGGTAATCAGGAATTATATTGATTAAATATATTATATAAAAAAACAATAACAATATGAATGACGAAATTATTATTCAATTTCCTTCCTAATTTATTAATGCCACCCGATAATAATTATTAATGCAGTAATGTTGGTCAGAGAATATTATCTATATTGGATAGTTTATTTTGTATCGTTTGAATGGGCAAAGTTATGGAATATAGATGTAAACTTATATTATATTTATATAACATTTTTGCCGTATACCTATATTAAAAAGAAGTTTTCATCGTACTTCTTCATTATTAAAAACTATAAAAATATTTCCATCAATGTCGGTTTAGTAGTTTAGAACGTAACATAGAGTCAAAGTAACTTTCACATATTTTATAATATTCTTAAGTACAATAAATGCAAAGTATTAAAGTACCTACCTAATTGTCGGTTTTATTATAAATTAATTTAATTTAAATATGTTACCAAGTTTGTAATCTCAGATGTTAACGAATTCAATACAAAATATAATTTTTGGATCATATTATTATGTAAAGTATAGTATAACAATATTAAATTGTTCTGTATTGTATGCATAAGGGGATTTGACAATTGTATTTTACACTGAAATCACATTTAAATATTATGTATACTCTATTTATTGAGAAAATATGGTTACTTCGCGCATACCACTGGAGCCAATGAGTGGTAATTTGGGTGTTTACGATGGAGTACGATGCGTTATAGTTTGTGGGCAAGCACATTTTTTCAGTGAACGGAGTACAGGTAATATCTATTAGATACATCGTGTATATACATTGTACACAGTCTATACAATACAATTATTTTCATGAATTAATAACTTTATACATTATACTTATCATGTTTGGTAAAATTAAACAAGTAATTTAATTTTTATAGTTTGTCAATAATTTACAGATACAAAAATTATTATTATTTGTATCCATTTAGCACTTTAGCAGATATAATTAAATGAAATGTATAATATTAATGGAAAATTAATATTTTATTAATATTTATTAATTCACAAATGTCACTTCCCGTCTATGAAACTAATAAATTAAAACAATTTTTCTTTAAAATGAAAAGGGACAGGGTTACGAAACGTAAGACAACGACGCTAAAGAATAAGACAAAGAAAACAAATATGGGAAAAACTGAGTATACCGGAATGATAATCAATTCGTTTGATTTATTAAATTGTTTTTCTGTTTTACGGTCAATTAATAATAAATATATATTATGTATTTGTATCATGTGTTATCACGTTTAATATTTATCTATATACGATTCAATTCAATTTGTAAAAATGAAACTCAACATTCTAGTTTTAAGAGAATATAGAAAAAACAATGTATAATTAATAAGTTCATAAATTGTTCATATTTAAATGTATTTTAAAATTATCAGTAGTGAAAGTAAATAATAATAAAGTTTCATTTGTTGTTGTGTTGTAACAAATGTTACACTCGGTAATCGTCAATAATTTTGGCAAGTATGACAAGTAAATAAATATATTATCAAGGAACAGATTAACCATATCATTGACATACAACTTTTATTTTCACAAACCAAAAAAATTACAGCTATAGCCTATAAGTGTAAACTATAACTATGGTTTTTTTGTACTATTTTCGACTTTTTGAGGGTAACTAGCATATTTACAATAATTTTTTTTATCGAGATGAATTTGTGATTTTAAATATAGTTTAAGTATAGCTTTCATATATACATCATCATTAAATATCACTTATCGAGTCCCTCGTTTATTTGATTTTTTTTTTATCTATTTTTAATATATCTACATATTATCCCGAGATTATGTTGTTCTTATCTGTTTTTTTTTCTTTTTTTTTGGAACTCAAGCCACAAAAATTCGTATTCATATCCATTTACAAATTAAATCTATTCTCAGTATTTTTTAGATAATCAAACTCAACGAATCTCAAACACCACTCCCGGGCAACTATTTGTGTGCTCGTATTTAATCATTATTAAATATTACCGCATTTTTAAAAATTTAAAATCGTCATAAAATTCTACCCATGTTATTATCATCAACGTTGTCGAATCAATTAATCGTGAACCGATCGATCGCACGCAGCGGTAGATAATTTTGCATTTTAATAATTATTGTTAAACGCCATAATATGATTAATGACAGTAATATTTTAGTACGTCTCTTGTATACTTTATTATATATGCCTACATAGAGAGTACTCCACACTGTGAATTATGACCAAAAGCGGTAATCACCGGTTAAATAGTTTCCACTTTTCTAGTACTTTTTTTTTTCTAGTCCATGTATCATTACACCGTAGTCGTCGTTATTATTATTGATCGATTTATAATAATAATAATACACTATTTTGTCGTCGTTCCATTAACCGAGTTACGGTGACATCTTTAATTGCGACACGATAATAATATCATCGCATCTAGTAATAGTTACATTATGTACACACATTTAATATAATAATAATAATAAAATATAATACGTGAGGACGTTTTCTATTGGTACCTATAATATAATAGTAATACCACTACCGCACATAAGCAATATATATATATATATATATGTTAGAGAAATAATAATAATATATAATATTATATTATTGTGTCTCGTGTGGACCGTCGAGACGGAATACTATATAGTCCAGTCGAGAAGATAATAAACGCACGCGCCGTCGTCGTCGAAGTCTGTGG
The DNA here is from genome assembly GCA_014851325.1 of Pentalonia nigronervosa. Taxonomy (NCBI): domain Eukaryota; kingdom Metazoa; phylum Arthropoda; class Insecta; order Hemiptera; family Aphididae; genus Pentalonia; species Pentalonia nigronervosa. The sequence goes on along the minus strand of JACXSJ010000473.1, from coordinate 127,839 downwards.
CCGGACACCGTTGGTACTCGTCTTTCCCACGAAACCCCTTCTCCTGTTACTTGAAGTCGGTGTCGGTGGTTACTGCGGTCGTATAAATTATTATTATTATAAACGGTCGCAAAGACAACACTCGATGAAGGATTTTCGTTTAATCTCCAACACTCGTTTGTGCCTGACTGTTGATCGAAAACCGACGGTGATTTACAATCTTTTCAATCTTTTTTTTTTTTAAGAAAATTTGTCGTAACGTTTCTCGGTGCAATATCATGATAATTATAAATTATTATTGTGGCAGTGCATAAAAATACGGACAAACCTATTTAATAGACTATAGACGACACTCTTTTGCATAATATAAAATATATTACTCTATAATAATATGATTTACAACATCGTCGTAACGGTAAAAAGAAAAAAATTATTTTGTACTGCAAATACTGTAAAGAGAGCACAATTTTGGTATAATATAATTTAATATTATAGCCGAATGACTTTCATTTGAAACGGACAAACGAGAAGCAGGTGTGTCAAACATCTTGTCAGAAGCCCTTCACCCAGACAACATAAAATACATGATAACCTTTATAATTAAGACCAATGTTATCAATAGTTTATAATCTGTAACTTGTATATGTAAATAATGTATCTTAAAAATAAAAAATGTGAACCTTTGAAACTTTTTGTATGGCAATGGCTATAGACGCCGAGACTTATTTATAAATAAAAAAAAAAATTTAATATTTTCTTAATTATGATATCAATATGTGTAGTTGGCATGGTGCGTCAGATTATAATTTAACAATATATACGGAAGATTCGTTCTATTGATAAAAACTCAACGCTCGTTTTCTGTCAAAAAACTTTTTTTTTTATAGTTTGTGATAATTACAAAAAATATTTTTGAAAAAAAAAATATATATTAGATTCTAAGTGGAGTGATGAATGTATTGATTTTACAATGTTGTGTGTTTATTTTATTATTATTTTTTTTTTGTGTCTGTCATCAAGTTTTAGTGCAGTGAAAGTACTCCGATTTTCTTATAGGAAAGTGAATCTATTTGGTACTTTGGGGAGTCAAAAATAAAAAATTTCCAACAGTTTTTAAATGCACCGGAAAAAACAAAAAAAAAAAAAATTAGGGAAAAATGGAAATTTTTTCGCAAAGCAAATTTTTAATAAAATTTATTTTTATTTTTGATGTAACAAAAGAAATAATGATCGTAAATACATGAAATTTTTACCAAATATTTATATAAGAATCTTCTATATGCCATAACATTTTCAAAATATTTTGACTTTTTTTGAGCTATTTATAAGCATAATAAAATTCCGAATTTTTTTTTATTTTTTCATTTTTGCCTATAAACATTTTTTGAGTAGGTCAAAAAACTTTGAAATGCAATGCAATGTATTTCATAACTTGTTGTAAGTAAAAATTAAAAAAAAATGAATGCAAGTATTTAATATTTTTTTATAAACATCTAAAGTTGACATTTTGAGAAAATATATAAAAATCACGATATTTTGCAATTTTTTTTTCAATTAGAAAATTCATAAAAAATTTTCTATTTAAATCTAAGATTTGAAAATTCTACACAAAGATCTCTATACGTTTATACCTTAAAAAAAAATACAGGAAAATCAAATTAGTTTTTTAAGAGCGTTTGAAATTAGACATTGGATATTCACCTATTTTCTCCGGGAATGAGTTTCTTATTTTTTTATAATTCAAAAAGGAATAACTATAGACATTTGAAAATTTCACCAAATGTTTAGGTTATCATTTTCTATATATAAAAAAAATTTGAAAATATTTTGACAATATTTGAGCTAACTGTAGGTCTAAGAATTTATTGGTTTTTACAATTTTTTTTTCTTTAAATATTGATAAAAATAATTTTGATAAGTCAAATTTCTTGAAAATTTAATAGAAGATTACTTATAAGTTATTAAAATAACAAATCAAAAATAATGACAATAAAGAGGTATAATTTTTTTTTTATAAGCATTTAAAGTTCAAATTTTGAACAAATTCATCAAAATCTCGAATGTTTGTAAATTATTTAGTAATTAAAAATGTATAACATTATTCGTTTTTACAAATAAGAATTGAAAATTTAAAACAAGGTTATTCGTAAGTATTTAAAAGTGTAACCAAAAAGTCAAAAAAATATATTAAAAAAAATTATTTTTATAAACATTTTATGTTCAAATTTAGACGAAATGAGATATTTGAATGAAGGATGACAATGTTAGTTATTTTGTTGTAATTTAAAAACATTTTTTTTTGGGTGCTTGAAACTTTTAAAGTATATTATGAATTTTTATACACTCAATGACATTTTAAAATGCAATTTTTTCTGCAAAAATGAATTGAACCTACTGTATTATTAATAGTAAAATTAATTATTTTAATAGCAATAATATCATAGAAGACACTTAGTTAGATAGTCTTCGTTCAGAATCGTTTTTCGTATACAATGATTTATATCATTAAATTCAAATTTAACACATCCATGAAAGTATTCCACTCAACACATACTGTCAGCGGAGCGGTATATTCACTTGCTGACCTTTTTTTTAATTACCATCATTGATCATGTTTTTAAGTTTTAAGTTTTATGAATAGCAGTATACATTTTTAATTTCATATTCCAAAGCAAAATATATTTTTTTTTCAAAGTTTCAAAATGCACTTATATATAGAAATCTAGAAATCAAATTTCAAACAATTAATGTTGGATTACTACTCTGCTCAACGAAACTTTGAATAAGTAAGTACTTATAACTTATAAACCACCTACTGGTTCAAAATTCAATTTTTGAATATTATTATAGTTTTGAAAAAATATTCTTTGAAATATAAACATTAAAATATAACATTTAATGGAATAAAAACAATTGTTGTGGTAAAAAATAATAAATGAACAAAAATATTGTTGTATTATGACTTTTAATTATCAAAAGAAATATTCTCAAAAATGTAAAATGTTTCTAGAAAATAAGTCTACTTTTGAAATAATCATCCTGTGTACAATGTGCATTATAAAGAAGGTACTGAATGAAAATATTGCTTTTAATTATTATATTTATCCACGCCAAACACATTTTCCTAGTAATTGAGTAATTGAATTCGAACATTATCGTGATTCATGACGCAAGTTCGGGTGCAACACGCCACTAAATATTATCATAATATATCATTTACGAGGAAAATTGATGGGACGTTTCCGATCTGCTTTGCATGCGGATTCAGTCGGATGCTCATTTATGCCGTGGACGTATGTTTTTTATACAATAATATGACGATTACGTGTTCGTGCTTTTGTATCCTAAACGTGTGTTTACGCCGATTCTTACATCGATAAATAATGTTTAAATTGTTTTTTTTTGTTTTATTAATTTACAAGAATACGTCCCTTCACTATTTTAATTATGTTCGCGATTCGTACGATATTCTATAAAACAACAAACAAATAATTGTGTTTACGTTTCCAATCGCCGTAAAAATTAAAAGTAGACGCGAATTCGTTCAAAACCAATAACCTATACCTATACAAGGCATAGGCCTTCGGCGGTAACCGGTAATGACGCGAATGTTGTATAATGGTGTTCGAATGCGTTTTAATTCAACTGATGAAACGACATTTTTTTTTAGCTAAAATTACGATTTTTATTTTTAAGGTATTTATTCGTCGACCGTTCCCCGAAGATTGCTTTGTAGCTCATAATATTCCTTTTGGATAAAACTGTAAGTAACTTACTCTCGGTATATCCGTATTAAAATAATTTAGACTATGAATAACTAAAACACCCGAATTCTGCTTAAAACAACAGCTACAGTCCAATCTCATAGTTTGTAATATATCTGGTTTATTTATTAAAGTGTGTATAATAATATTATAGTTTTCATTATTAAACATAAAATACACAATTCATTTTGGGCTAAATTTATTATGAATATTCACATAAAATTTAATCACCAATTCACTTTAATTTTTTAATAAAACTCCAGTAAAAAATATGTACATAAATTGTTTTCAACTTTTTGGATTTAATATAATATTACATCAACATCTAAAACTTAACATTGTTTCGTCGTTAAAATATGTGCTTTGAATGAAGTTTTCCCATAAAGTTAAATTTTTCATTAAACTCGATATGCTAATAATCTAATTTTATCTCGTCAATATGCTAAAATTATAATATGTAAATTATATTCTTACTGTTAACCTTGTATTGAACGTTGTTCATATCAAATCACTCACCTGGAATTAAAAAAATACATATTGTATAATTTATAAAATAAATCTATAATGTATATAATCGTGATTTAAAACATTATCCTAATACTATATCATGATATTAGCTCATTGTAATATGTTTAAACTCCAAAACGTAAAATAAGATGATTTACAATTAATTTCGTTACGTTTGTACAACCGATAAGTACTTATATTAATTCATGACGTGACCGCAAATTCTATACGATACGAAGTATATTTTGAGCTTAAAAACATCGTATATTAACTCGCAGTTCATAATTTTCTTTCGAAAATAATTTAAAAATATTGAATAGACCTTTATATAATATAAACATGCACAAGATACCCATCCAAAACAATAATATCTCCGTAAAAAAACCACAGTTGGTACATGCAATTAGTGTGACCTACCACGACCAGTACAGCAGTTAACTAAGAACGACCTGCGAGATGTAAACGTTTTTAACACACATATGTTTTATGATACATAAAAATCTATTGTTTGTTTTAATATTACGATTTATAATAAAAACATTTCTTAAATTATTTTATAGTATTAATATCAATATGTTAATCGACCTATTCAGTATATCTAATATTATAATAGGCATTGTAATAAAATATGCCTCAGGTATATCAATTAGGTAGTTGTTAAATAATTTATACGTTTGAAAAAATCATTAAATCGACAATAAAGCAATTATTATAAAAATTGTTCAAGATTTAATTTCGTTATATGACATTTTATATGTATATAACTTTAAATTTACATAAAAATAAGGTACTCGTACATTCACGAAATTAAGCCTAACCATGTGCGCGTAAATCATGTTCACTCAGAACAACTGTTATTTATATTACTCATGTACCTATATATTTTTTATAAAAGTATATTTATATATTCAAAATAATACACCCCTAAGGTAAGTTAATATTATAGAATCAGTGCCGATCGGTTCCATTGAAATATACGCTCACTGTTTTGTAGCCGAGTAACTATATGGAAATTAGCGTTTATAATCGCCTAGAATACGTTTAGATAATTGTCTTATAATACTTACCTACATATACTTATATTTTATTCAGATTTTAATAAGTATGTACATCTTACCAACTCAGGATAACGAATATAAGACGAAAAGTTCTAAAAGGGTGGTTAACATGATGCCTTTAGGAATTTTATTTTTACATTTAGTCGTAGTTTAGCGTGTTGTATATTTTTACTAGTTTTACAATACATCGGTTGCAGTTTAAAACTACCATAATAATTTTAAGTGTTAAGAAAGATTTTATTCCTCATAAAACGCGTGAACATATATTATAATATATGAATTTGATTCCCAATGTAAATAGATAATTTTTAATTTTAAATTTTGGCAAGGCAGCAGTCCCCTTTTTCTAACTACACCATTGCTTCAAGTCTCAACCCTGTTCTCTAATAAATGATTATACTTAATGTGTATAATTGTATCGATTAAACATATTATTAATTATTAATTAATTCCCTCTTATCAATACAAAATGCATTACAATGAATACTGACATGATAGTATGTGCATTGTACGTCATTCATATAATATATATATATATATATATATATATTATATATAAAGTCCATCCTGATCAATCGTATAATATATATATATATATATATATATATATATACGAGATTTACTTTTATAATTATAGGAACAAAACTAAAATATGATTTTGTATTTATATAAACAAAAAATAATCAGAAATTTACTACTTTTAAAAAGACTTATACGAATTAACAATACGCTAGCAAGTGCCATTATCCACACGTCAGAACTGAGCCATGACCATTTTCTGAACGTATTCAAATCATTTTACCTTTTATTATATTTTCTCACTGCAAATAGAAATATTATACTATTGTTAGTATATTAAATAATTATTCAAATTTAGTAAAACGTTTAAAATCGCCAAGACGGACTTTTGTTGTTAGTGAAGTTTTGAAGGTTAGTAGGTATGTACTTCAACTTTCAAGTAGGTAAATGAAATATTTTGAAATAATTTACATTTTATTGATACTGACATATAACAAACACACATGTGCATAGTATATTTACAAAAATAATTTGTGGGTTTCAGTACGAACACGCGGAATATGATAATTATATTACGCCCTTTATGTCAGTCACGACTTTCATTGCTGTTGAAATGTGGTAGTTACCATGTTTTTTGCCATGTCACCATTGTCAATGTAAAAAAAAAAAATGATTGGTAAAAGGTAATTAATACCAATATGCTTTAGGCTGTACACTATTTAATGGCATGCGATGTCGTCCTTAAATATTATTATTTAATGTTATATTTTGTTCAGTCGACATACACTGCAATTATTGATTACATGTTTTAAAACTGGTAAGCTAATAACAATATAATTATTGTTTGCTGCTTATAGGTTCGTCTATACCGTCTTACATCATAACGTGCACTCAACACAACTTTGTATTGAATTTGACGAGAAGATATTAAAATAGCGATAATTATTATTGGTTCTATTTAATGTAGCACTCATAAATTAAACAAGCGTTTATAGAAACCAGGAACTTGGCATGCACGTTAGTGTGTGCTTCTCCTTATTTGTTTTTAAATACACAACTGCATATTAAGAATGATTTATTGTGTTCGAGCCCCTCCCCCTTTTCTGTCGCTAGATCCGCGCTCTTGCCCATGTGCATACTAGTAGATTTCTCTCTCTCTCTCTCTCTCTCTCTCTCTGTCATCATCTCTCAATCTCCCCCCCCCTCTCACCCTCTCCTATCCACCACCTTCACCAAGTCTGCACTATTTTCTCATCTCCCAGAATCGTCTGCGATGTACGCATAAATATTTAGAAAAGTATACGACGTTAATAATTGACAAAACGATAATATTAAAATCGTAATATTCGAAATATTATCATTCGTGCAAAACGAGTCCATTCCGTGGCATTTACATATACAGAACACAATATTTATCGTATTAAAACGTTCACGCCACCATTTACGACGATAATAATAACACAACAATAAATAATATAACGATGATATGTTAAACGGCGTGACGACCGGCGGCTAAACGGCGTCACCGGACGGCCTCAGCTTCGTCGCACTACGCGCGTAACGGTTTGTTCCGCCGTCCGCGATACGTTTAACTGAAATTGTTTATATAATTATAGTCATTATGTCTTTGAAAGGTTAGCGGGTACATTGTCGACGCACGTCCAAAAATCATATTGTTGTCATCATTGATTATAAATTATATATATTATATACATATATCATTATATCAACATGATTGTATTATATTATTTCGTTATTCGATTGACGTTAAAAAAAAAAAATAACAAATATAAAACCTCGAGAACTGCCCTTACTTAGAACGTAACAATAATATCATAATGCACATATTGTGTTTTTTTTACACGTGAGGAATTTATAACAAGCCATTCGATATTTAAAATTAATATTTATTTTAATCAAAAAAAACTACAAAGTTGCTGTTAATTATTGTATAACTTGTAGAATTACCCAATTACATATTGTACTATGCAATTTATTATTTGCATGCTATTTATGTAGATTTATTAGTTCGAATTTGTTTTTATAACAAAAGTTCCTCGAGGTTATGTATAATTTGTATCATATTAGGTTTATAATTTTTAAACTTTTTGTTCTGTTATATTTCGTTTTTTTTTTTTTTTTTTTTAAGGAAAATAAATTTGTTTCAGTTTAAGTTAGTATAATTTGTAAGTCAACATACTATTATTATACACAGTACCTATACATACATGAAATCTAAATACAAAATATAATTATGTTTAAATTTGTAAATAACATTAATTAACATTATTTATTTTTGAAAAGTTTTCAAAAATAAATAGTAATAATAATAATGATAATAAATATTATCATACATAATAGTCTTAACAATACAAATTAGTTGAAATAAGTACTTAAATATACTTTTAAATTATTTGTTGTTGTGTTTGAGTATATTTAGGAAAATTGTTTTAAATATGTTTGCTTTTGATACTTATATGGTACAAAATCAATAATTTATCTTTACGATTCTACAGCAATATTTAATAATACATACAACATATCAAGATTTATATATTTTAATCAGTAAACTAAGTACAAATATTTCGTTTGTTCATCGAAATTACAATATAAATTTATGTTATGAAATTATAATCTTACACAAATTCAATAATCTTATATATATTATGTACGTATATTATATGATGTATGGCTTATTTTTATCTTTTAAAATAACACAGTTAAACAAATAATATTAAAATATTACATATTATTTTCTATTTTTGAAAAAAAAACTGTAACACGCAAAGCTGTTGTAATTACGATTTAATGACATTGCCTATCAATGAATTTTATTCGAAAATCAAAATAAGTGAGATATGCATTTTATTCAAATATCACCATTATAAATATAATGTTATTTGTTTAACACATTTTTGACGTTAGTGCCATATAATTGTTCTGTGTTTTTATTTGGTGAAAAATTTTGGATATGACCAGGTGCCCTGGCACTCTAAGGTCAACATTTTGACTTTAAAATTATTTGGTATTATATAATTCATTATACGATATAAGAATTTGTAGTTTTCCGATGAACTGGTGTGGTTACAACTTTTTTTTTTTTTTGTAATTACAAATTTATTATTATATAATAAATTACATAATACTAAACTTTGTCAAGTTGAAATTTTAATTATTTAATGTTTGAGGTGCTGGCGTAACGTTACCTTGTTATTCGTAATCAGATCGTAACGTAGTTTTCCGGTGAGCCAGTGTGACTAATTTTTTTTTTTATGACTACAAATTTTTACATAATACCAAACAGTTTTCAAATCGAAATTTTGACTTTAAGGTGCCAGGGTAACGCACCTGATATGGCCAAATTTTATACCTGTTTAATATTTTATTACAAAGCATTTGTTTTGCATAACTTCTTTGAATGATAAGTCGAATTAAAATGATTTAAAATATTTTAAATGCATACAAATGCATGCATATCTCATGGTTTTTCAGTGTATTTAATCTGTAGCCGGCCCCCTGGAAAGTTTTTTGGAGACGCGCTTCAAACGGACATGCACATACGACAGCGATTTTTACTGATTACAATTACAATGATATTGCAAACATTTAAAAGATAATATCGTAATAATATAACGGCGCGATTACAAGACAGACTAAGAAGCCGATCGTCCGTATTGCGGCAGTTCGATCTCGCCGAGAAACTTTTTTTTTATCCGCCAAGTGCATAAACTTTTCGAACCGAATCGGCACAACGTTTTAAAAGGTTTCGCGGAGGGTGTGGTTCCCATCGGTTTCGGTCGGTTTCGGCGCATATATGTATATTATATTGCACAGTACACACGCGGACATTTTACGATTGTCTGAACACGCGGCGGCGGCGGCGTCTAATTTATAGATACTGAATTGTCGAGACATTCCAGCAACGTTACGCTCCGCACCGAAACATCAACCCCCGTCAACCGCCGTGGCCTGCCGTAGATTCACCCTTACTGACCGACGCCAATGGAGGACGCGAAAAAGCTTTACGATCATGTTATAAACGAATATTTTGTTGATGACGATGGTGGGCAAAGTTCTCGTTAGAAAACGAGGTGAAAAAATCGGTGACCTATCTCCACGACTTCCAAATTACAATATTACGATATTATGACATTGTGCGTTGTCGACGTGCTAGACACGACTCGTTTGGATGTCAATTAATTAATATATACTCATAACAATATAATTATATTGTTTATCGTACTGTCGTTGTACGTCTCGTACGGTGGTCGGCAGTTACCAATATTTTAAACGCATGACGCTACGTAATAAAATAAAGTACGCAACAATCATCGTGCGTCGCTAGTAGTGGCATTATGGCAACGTTTATTGGGTTAAATAATATTTAAAATTAGAAAAAATAGAAGCAGTGGTTGGAAAGGACAGTATGGTTTAAAAGAAAAAAATCTCAAGCAAAACAGTCGAATTTGGCCCATGAACGTAATATGCATTATTATTTTTTTGAAACACATATTATAGTTGTAGACGTTTGCTGGTGATGTATTTTATTATTTTGTTGGCGTGTGTAAATTTTTTCCCCTTAAGATTCAGAACAAATCTTATAATAATATTAGGCGTAAATGTTTGTAAAGAGTAATGCGTTCAATGTAACAAAATGTGCGCTATTTGCAATGGAAAATTGAAGTATCCTGCACTAAGCATCTAGACACAAAGCAGTATTATAATAGTGTTGCTATAAACATTTCTCCCTGATCCCACTGAATCCATAAATAATATTACGTTAAATTATTTCAATATTTTATCCACGCACACGATCGCTTGATCAAAATATAAAATAAATATATATATTTTTTCTATTATTATTGACGGCGATATTATATTTTAGTACGCATTTATCAAATATTATTTTACTTTTATTTAACCTTACTATGCCTCCTCAGTTAATATCAGATACTCTAAAGTAAGACATATTATTAATATATGATTAATTAACTAACATGTCTACCATTACTCCGTCGATAGCTCGTCACGATATTATTTAAGAATATTAATATTTTTTTTTTTTGTCTAGACTAACACAATATTACAATATATTCTGTATTGCAATGAATATTCTTATATCTTTATTATTATAAAATATTCCATAATATACTGTAATTATGTGAATATAATTATTTTAATTTAAAACACTTGAAACATTTTCAGACATTCGTAAAGTTGTTTTCGAGTTAAAAAATTCCATAGACTTTATATTATTATGTCTGGAACTATTTTACACAAACGAGTGTGCTCAGCAAGTACGTCGTAATATGTACGTCTTGAATGTTTATTTTAGTAAAAAAAAATCGACTACGCGTTTTGTCACCCGGGACGTGTAAATTGTAAAGTTTTAAAAGGATGTCTACCATCGCTGTTTACAAATAAGTTATCCGAATGATTTTTTGGACGCAAGCGCACCCACTCACCCAAAAAAAACACACACACACACACACACATCATACGATGTACACACAAGTCCGGCTTTGTAGCTATTAATTTATAATACACTCTTCTCTCAAATACTAATAATATAAATATAATCACTCTATATGTATTTTACTATAGTGACAGTTGCGTAATCGGCGAATTCAGGAGTTTTAGACGATAGGTGGACCTCTCCAACTTAACCTTGCCCGTGTCTTATGTTATAATTATTAATATTGTATCTGTAATGATAAAATTGTTCATAATTGTTATTAGTCTGAAATAAAATAAAACAATAATATACGATGATTAATGCGAGACTTGGGATTGGAGCCCTCGTTGTCAAGATTAGTTACCTATAGTAGTATTTAAGTTGTATTAACAATTGTCACTTCACACACCGGTCCCTCTCTATGATTGAGCTTCAAATGTGTCACTTATAGAAAATTATTATATTCGACCAGTGTCGGAAAAATTCTACGATTAAACTTGACGAGAATTATATTTCAACTTACAATTCATATATTTTAATTTAATGAAATACATAGACTTATCTAATTTATTCAATACGCGAATGACTATATTATTATATTCTATAATTTAGAAACATATTATATATACCAACAAAATTAAATACAGGATAAAGCCATAATTCATAACAATTGAATATTTAATTATGAAATATGAATGGGTATGATTATAATGCTACTGACCAGTTTTTTTTTTTTTCATAGTCAAATCATATCGAAAAATGCTATGAACCATTGAAATGTATCAGTATACCTACATATTATTTCAACTATTAGCGTACGACTAGTGTACCGCGATTCAGACGAAAACGCGTTAATCGCTCATCGGCCGCGATCACTGGAGTCGGTCGAATTTATATAAATATATAAATATTCCGCATTCATACAGTATATTCAGGCAAGTCGGAAAAGAAAAATAAAACCGTCGTCCGAGAGACTATAAACGTGATTTTATCGAGACGATGGACCGCGGGCGGAAAACGGATTCCTGGATACTTCAACGTCATCGGCGGTGTCAGTCACAGTATAATATATTATTATATACGATATCGTATATAATATCCTCATCGACATTCGACGACTTTTCACGTCAACAACGCGCGGCGATGGTATTTTTTTTCTGTATATATACATTATCCGCAAAATAATAATCGTTGAACGTCGATTTATCATAATTCGAATATCTTCTCTCGATTATAAAGTTTTCGGAAATAAAAACCGACAAGCGAATATGTCTCCCCGCTCGTGGTCGGAACTGGGAAACAAACGATGAATAATAATAATAATAATATTGTTATACACGCACTCCGACGACTCGCTCGACGAAAACCATACAATATGATTCACAATAATAATAATATTATGTTTAAAACCGTTCTTTCGAAATATTGTGTCTACCGAACCGCACTCGTACACTATCACCCATACACTACCGTGCAACGCGCTTCTTAATAATAACAATAATAATATTATATGAAACCGATCCAATAAAATAATATGTGCAGTCGAATAGAGAGATACATAGCTCGTAACAGACATTTGTTTTGTGTCGAACATTAATATTAATATTATGAAAAAAAATGATTTACTCCAAACGAGTACGAGTGGGAAATTTTGAAAAATTATCCTTTTCGTAATATAATCAAGTAAATATACCAATAAATCCGGAAGACATTGGTCAACGACACAATAATACAAGTTTTGACTTACATTTATAACGGTATTCATCGAAATGATATCAAGTATTTTTAAACCTACGATTTTTTTTTTTATGCTTGGTTAAATTTTGTTATTATTTAAGTTTACCTGACTGGAGTTTTATGTCTTTTATGTCTAAAGTATTCTTTGGTATATGTTATGTTCAATTATTCTTATCATTGATTTTCGTTTTTTGTTAAATAGATCCCATGAAAAATGAATAGAACGATATTTTATTTATAAGATATCGTTAATATTTATCATTTTTTTTTTCATTTTGATACACTGAACTAGCTATAAAGCTTTAGTTTGAACTAATGCAAAAAATGATTGATCGCAATAAAATATTATTTTTTATTTATGCGATGAATTCAAATATAAAATATACTAAATACCAAGGTGGGTACGTCAAATAATATCAATTGTAGAAAATCATATCTGTTCATTAAGTTGTAAGTTCTCATCTTAGTTATATTAGTTAAAAATAATATGATGTTTATAAGATCAATAAAAAAAATAACATATTTCTATGTACAATAATGCTTGTTGAATTATGTATATCTAATATAAATGATATTATAGGTGATTATATTTTACTTTATAAATAACAAATGTTTTTATTGTATTATGCGTTTTTTTATTGAGCATTTTTTTAGTTTATTTAGGAAATCAGATTTCCAGTCCGAATTAATACAACATAATATTATTATTGCATCAATCGTACGGCTATTAAATCGTTTTCGACGGTTCTATCATTATAATTATCAATAAAGCCCATCATCAGTTCCGTCGATTAAATAATAATATTATGCAGTAATTCCGCTGTAGTTCCGTTTACATGCATCAAATTTGGCTTGACGTTTTGTCGGACACCAACAACAATGCTTCGACTTGAACTGTATCAATACCTGTAATATAACTATTGCGAGATTCGACCAAAATGCATAATTAGGACGATCAGTTCGCGATTCACAACAATGGTCAGTTTTCCGATAATATTATACGGATTATTCGTTGTGTGCCGACACAACAATATTCATAATAATTAGATACGCACGTAGTCAGTATTTTATTGTTTATTTTGTAATTATTGAACTCTTATTGTTTTTTAGTCTTTTTTTTTTAACATAAGTAAACATAAATATTCGTCACTCTAATAATTGCTTATAACTAATGTATTATATTTTATGTTATTCATTAAGATACCAATATAAAATATAATCCAATGTATAAAAATAAGCATCCAACCATTGTGTTTTTTTTTTTCGATTTTTTTCAATTTTTCGAGAATCACATACATAATATCTCGAACATCAAGAGTTGTGTCAATATAATATAAATATAATGATATTATTATAAATTTTAGTAACCTATGTACAGAAAACTACATTAAAAATGTATACTCGCGATCTCTGGCGATAGAATAGTTTTCTGAATGTACAGCGTGGTAACAACATTGTTTTTACGGTACGATAGAGCCAGTATAAGCGCAAAACGAGTAAAACCAAAGTTGATCAAATGGTCCAACAGATAGCGTCTTGTGAACGAATCGTAGTTCTATACTTGAAACATACATATTATATTATTATGTCGTGTATACAACTTTATAAAAAGGCATCTTAAAAATGTTAATTTAAAAATTGAACAATCAAAAAAACTCTAATGATTTAAAATTAAAAAACGTAGTTTCTAGTTTATATTTTTATGTTGCACTTTTGATGGCACATTCGCAAAATCAATAGGTACAATCTTTGAATATAATGTAAACGGTATAGTCAATAGTAAATAATACGTGTTCATCACGATGCTAAACATGTCACAAATATTATCTATACCCTATTTTAAATATAATAAACATCCATAGATACAGAAAAACTTATATGAAAATCTATAACTTTTCATCTGAACGCACAAAACACTGGTAGATCGTAGACGGAAGCCAAGTCTAAAAGGTTAAAAATGTTTTAAAATTGTACAAAAAAAGCAATGGTTTTCGATATAAGTCGTGTTAAACAAAACAAACGGCTATTTAAATCTATTGCTATTCATCTGATGAGGAACGAGTAACTGAAACGTGTTATGACGCGTTTATAATTTTATAAATTTAACACTTAATCCTAAATACCAACCTACTTTTAATGACAATTTTCTTCGGCAAGTAAGAAAATGTTTGTGCTACATTTTAGCCTGAAATTATTGCTATAAATGTAGATAGGCAATAATGTTTACCTATTAAAAACGAAATCACGGCTGTACGAGAAACATCTGTAAACTTATTTAAATTGTTAAATTTACATGGAAGGAATTTATATTGTTGGAATAGAAACCGTAAATGTGATCGTAGATAACCTATCGTTTTTTTTTCAATAGAATGAAATGTGTCTTCTCTCCCGTGTCCCTATAAAGGCGGTTTCATTTATCTTCTTATATTTCCCTTTTTTGTACTTTTCTACATAATATATTCTAATATAAATTATTATTGGTTCATAATAAAAAAATGTATTCAAATAAATTGATACGTCCGTTGTCAAATGCAATTGATTTACAGCTTCATGTAAATTATATCTTTATATCAAGTGGTCACATATTATAATAGTGTTTAAATATTAAAACTTAATATGCGAATAATTTTCTTCACTCAACCGAGTCCAATAACTCCGTGCCTACTATAAGACTTTGACCAATAAAAGGAAATGTTATTTTGTTATGAATTATAGTAAGCTTAAATTACATACCAAATGGACTTAACAGTAATAGTCCTAAAAAAAACTCTCATTTCAAATTATTTTTCACCCGTAAAAATACATTTAATATAACATAAAAATAGAAAATTTCGAATTTGTTGTAATGACATCACAAACTTTTTTAACTATAATTATATTATAAGAATATTAATTATTTTTAAACTCAATGTTGGTATTCAAAATGCTATTAATTAATTACATTGACGATTTTGACTTATTCGGTTGTTCAAACAACCCTAAATAAATTAACAGATTATGAATTATTATTTATTTTTTAAAACTTACATATTTTTTTTTAAAAAAATCAAAATATTTTGCTATTTTATGTGTGATATTTTAGAAGCGCTATTATACATTTTACACTACATTTTGTTGGCTCATATAATTTAAATAACTGTGAAAAAACATTATTATACTAATACTATACAACCATCAGTCGACGAAATTCGTGGAATTCAGCTTCCATTTATTATCAGTTATTCACAAGAAAATAATTAATGCATAACGAAAGTCACAAATATAAAAATGATGAACCATCTAGTAAACATTATCACTATATTATTATGTACAATTGTTATGCGTTTCATTCGTGACTATAATATTATTATATTGCACTCATAATTATTCCAAACATGAGTTGCGCACACACGATTTTCTATTATATAACACAATTGCGTATTTAAATTAATTTTTTTTTAAAACTATGTAACCGATTATAATAACATAATAATATACAATATACTGAATAAACAATACACAATACCTAATATTAAACTATATCCTATTTAAAAAAAGAATCTTTGAGTTTAGTTTCTTTAAGAAAACGCATCACAATGATAATAATATTAGTTTTGGAAAAAATCGGTTTAACAGTTATGTCAAATATAGCATAAAAAAATATAGATTTATATTAATCCAAGTGTAATTGGTTGCCTTTATTGCTGTAATTTAGATTAAATACGTGTATGAAAAAAAGACACTATTCACAGAGTAGTGAGTGTTCCTATTATGTAAATGAAAACGTTTAATTTATTCTACTTATATATATATATATATATATATATATAAGTGATCAATGTCAATCGTAATTAAAAGTTTTCAGTTAAATATGTTTGCTATCTGCGTATGTATTATAATGATATTGAGATAGCAGATCAAGTATACATTTTAACATCTTTACCTGCATGGACAAAGTAAAAGATGAGAAAGTAGTTTTCTATTTTTCCAACACTGATGACTGCCACACAGTTCGATCTCATATGAATACGGTGTTTTATACAATAATTATGGTATAAACACAGTTGTCGTGCGTATAGGCTGCCCCAATATTTAAAAACGTGTAAAATTAAGAGTAAGCATTTTTTTTTATTATCTCCGCGTTTTCTTTTACAGATAAACATGCGGCGGAATATAATCCGCAGCTGTGTATATACGTCCATTCAAATATAAAACAATGTATATTGTGAATGCCACGGAAAATGTTGCAGAATATGTGACGTGCAGAAACGCGTCGAAAACCTCCGTGTATAAAGAGCCTCAGAGCCTCGCCAGGACTTGAAAACGTTATATAAGACAAAAAAAAAAAAACGGTTACGATTTGTGAACGTAATTAAAACGGAATATGGTAAACACGAATAATTAAATATCCCAAAACAAGACAAGACGATTAACAAAATATAATATAATACATATCATTAAGCAAAATGTAATAGAATATAGAATATCACTAAATGAAAAACAATATGGAACTAATTTAAAATCGATTTAATTACAAATTATATTATTGATATCGTAGAAATTCGACGCGATTCGTTTTTATCATAACACAATTAATTCAAGAATTTTTAATTTTCTTAACTTTTTATATTCCGTATCCGGGCCATCCGCCACATTAGATAAACGATAAACGCAAAAGTTGTGTAACGTTTTAATACTGAATAACGATAAAAGCAAAAATTGTGTAACGTTATTAGATTTTAAACAACATAAAGTTATTAATCAGGATAACTCTACGGGATAGCGTAAAACGAAATATTTTTATCAATTGCAAAAGCCTGCCCCCTCCCCCATCCACCTCATCTGTAAATTACAAGCTGTAATAATTTACATTTCAATTTTTCGTAGTGTATCGAAATTTCAGTACCAAAATATAGATTACTAAACTTTATAACGTGCACATTACGTTATCCCTATTTAGGTCGACGACCGCAAAGTACATAATGATGATGATGATATCATGTAATAATAAGGACAACGCGGTTAAGGCGATCCGCGCGGAAGTAACCGTCCGCGTCGGCAGCTGCGACGGCGGCGGCGTCGTCGATTCGTCGTCCGACGGTCTGCCGTAATAAATATCACTAAAACAAGTGTCAAGACGATGCACAAAATGTGTAACGCGAAATAAGACAATTTACATAATAACGTCGCGTACCTGCTTGCCAATACGTCGGGACACGCGACGCAATATTTATGCGATCGAAATTGAAATTCCTACGGCGGGCGGTGTCGTCCGATCGTACACTTTTCGTTCATCAGGACGCGAACACGATCAACCGACCGACGGCGGCGCGGGCATCTGGTATCCTGCCAGCGATATATTGTAATATACCTTCTCGTGTTCTGTGTGCGGTTTATATATATATACCTGCTATGTAAGTACACTCCTATGTAGGTAGTTATATATATATATATATATATATATATATATATAAGTACGTGACGCCGCCGGTTTGGAGCGATTTTAGGGTCTGATTATGCCACGACGTCCTCAGAATTCGTCGATTTCTAGTCACCTGCAGCAGCTATCTCGTTTTTGTTAACGCTATATTGTTTAGGTTCCAATACAAGTATATGATTATCGTTTGGGTCGGTGACGTCAGTAGGAAAGTTTCGTTTGAAAAATTTTCAAAGTGGAAATTCCTGAATGCTGAAAATTTCTGAATAAAATACATATTCAAACAACAACTGTTGGTTATCATTTTTTTTAGACGAAACTATACGTATGACATTCTGATCGATAAATTATCAAATTCATGACATTTTTTAAAAAGTTTTATTTCAAGAATATAAGTATCTCTATGGAAAAGTTTTAATTTTAAAACTATTAAAATTTTTTTCGGGATTTTCTCAAAAATTAAATTTCTAAAATTTTACATCATACTTTCTCGGAGCAGAAAAAGTAATATTTGTGATGGGTGATGACTATAGTTTAGATGACCAAAGTGAATAAAAAAAAGTTATATAATTTTTTACACTTTGCATTATCGTACATTTAACTTAATAAATGTCTACCCAAAAAACGTAAATTATTTTTTTTTAAAATACATAAGTTAAATCAAAACCTCACATTGGTAATAAACAATACTGAACTCTCTTTATGTCCAACATTTAATACAAATATCACAATC
The DNA here is from genome assembly GCA_014851325.1 of Pentalonia nigronervosa. Lineage (NCBI taxonomy): Eukaryota > Metazoa > Arthropoda > Insecta > Hemiptera > Aphididae > Pentalonia > Pentalonia nigronervosa. The sequence continues at coordinate 108,671 of JACXSJ010000473.1, read as the reverse complement.
ATGCAGATCTTTTTCCAATGCTTAAATGTCAAGAAAAATGTAATTTATTATATGTTAATCATACTTTTTAGTTATTTTAATTATTGTTGTTAATTCTGAAGCATTAAGCAATAAAATAAAAATAATAATAGCACATAAGTCTTATCACGATTTTACTATTGGGCGGAGCGAAGCGTCTATCCCCCAGTTCGTGCAATTTATTATTGCTATCTCCTCCTAAACTACTGGATCAATTATCACAGAACTTAAAATATATATTCATGATTATCTAAAGGGTGTATAGATTAAGTTTGGCATTTCTAAATGCTGTTATTAATTAATTATAATTAATAACTCATTTACACATTTTACAACCATGCATTGGGGATTTTTTAAGAACGTGTGTGTATATGTGTTTATTTTATGTTGTCCAATGGAGTATATTCATGTGACGAAGCGCTTGAAAAAAAAAAAATTAAAATAAATAAGAATGTTATGTTTTATCTCAATCTAGAAACCAAAATATATTTTTCTCGTCTTTGAAAATGCTGTGGTGAATTACTCATAAATTATACTATAGTTATTATACTGTATTGTGAATTATTGTGATAATAAAAAGTATATATTTCGCTGAATATAAGACAATTTGATTGACTTGCTACCCATCGCTCCACCCCACTTTTATCCACGTATTGTTGTTAAATCTGAAACATTAAACAATAAAATAAAAATAATAATAGCACATAAGTCATATCGATATTCGATACCTGCAGACGTAATTTCGTCGATGTATGTTTTTTCGAGTAGCGCAAAAGTACATAGTTATAACTTTTGCGTATTAAAAAAAAAAAATAAATAAATAGTTTTTAAAAATAATTCATCGTCGAAGAAGTAAGTTATTCTCGTTTCCGAATAAAAATTATTTATTATGATTTGAAATTGTATTCCAACCACACTTTTTTGTTTCGCGTTTGATTAATAATTGTAGTTTTGCCCGCAGATATTATTTACGGTCGTAGTGAATAATGTGAATTTTTAAATTATAAAACGTCTTACAGGTGATAAACATAATAATATACTCGTATTGCAATAGTACAATATATAATATTATTATTGTAATGTGATGTATTATAATATACACATTTTCAAAACATTATTTTCCTGATGTCATTCATTTTCTTTTTGTGCTTTATATAACAGTATTTTTATCGCGGTTGGAACGTCACGTTTATGTTGCCGAACCGTGACCATCCGTCCAACATTTAATACCGTTAAGTATAGTTTAACTACAACATTATTATGCGACATAATTCGCGCAGCTAATGGCTATATTAGAAAATAGGTAAGTAGTCAAATTCAGTTAAAAATCGTTTAAGTATTAAATATTCGTTTGAATCGTTTTATATACGTTATTACGTATTTTATATTATTATATTATTAACAAATTTAAACTTCCGTTTGTTAATACTATTATTGAATTTACACGATTTTTACGAAACTTACAAAATATAAATTATCATCAAACATTATATATTTTATGATATTCATTAAAAGTTTTAATTTAAAACCGCATACTTGGTATTAATAATACGAAGAATTTTATCTCTCTAATTGATCCGAAGGAATTTCACCATTGTTACTTCTCGCACCATTGCGAATGTCATGATTTACGCATGCAAAATAAATAAAAATTTGATAATTTATTGCGAACAGAAGTTTTCGGATTATTTACTTTTTTTTTAAACGGAAAAACGTACGATATAAAGCTGATTTGTTGTTTGGTTAGCGTATACTATTTATGACCTCTAATTACTCGTTTTATATTATTGTGTAATGATAATTATATTAATAACAATATTATACTCATTGAATGAAACTGATAAATTATTTTTGACAACTCTGACTACATATTATTATCTACATTATTTTATTCCGTGGATAAAAACTTTACTACCCAATACACCTATACACTTGTGCTGGATATGTTCACTGTATAGTCGTTTAAAAAAATTCTTCCTTTCTCGTAATACATAATATTATATTATTTTACAAAAATCTTGTCCAACGAACGCGCTAACTTTCAAGTCCAAATTGGCTATATTAAGTATCTAAAGCTGAAAATCATCATTGCCTAATGGTAGCTGGTGTCATTTAAAAATACCGATTTGCGGGGGGTATATTTAGCGTGTTGACAATATTCGATTTGAATGTATATAGGGTAAGTAATCTTTTATAATCATAGAAATTTTAATTTTTAATCCCGTTTTCACATTGATTCGTACAATAATAACGTAATACTGTTTGGGGTATCTGGATAAACCTATACAGTACCTATACAGTGCATACTGCATATAAATTCAACTTAACACAAAAACGACGTAAAGTTCAAGGTGTTAGGTGCATGACATGTATGTAAATGTGCTGTTGGTTTTACAATTACACATATACGTGTGCTTTTAGTAAAAAAGAAAAACACTCAAATATGTAAAAATTCCCAATGTAGCACAACGCTACGTATTGGGAGTCGAGTTTTATAATAATAACAAATGTCAAGTCACAATTCACACTAGAGACTAAAATAAAAACACGGAAATACCAGACAAGAAACATTTTGATAGAATTTTTCACCGGTAAAATAAATTAATACAAAACAAGAATGAATCAAGAAAAGTTTATCAATTTTTTTTTTTTTTTTATTTATTTATCTTTGAAATGTATCAGCACACTGGGTGCTATTACAAGTATTATTTTTTAACAGGTATTATTTTTAACAATGGGTTAGATTATACAAAGTACATGATTTTTTTTTTTTTTACATTGATACAGTTCAGTAAAATTATAGATATATATATAGTGTAAGTGTATTCTTTTTATGGATCTTCTGGTGATGAGTCTTCGCTATCCGTTAGGAGAATGTCCTGGGGGAGTCGAGATCGCAGACGTCTGTTTTGTGTTTTTTTTCCTATGTTATAGTGACGGGCTCCGTCCGAATTTTTCAGATTGGCGTGAAAGTTTTGGAATTGAGTCATTATCCATTTGTTAATGAAGGGTATACCCGTGTCGTTGTGGGTTTGACTGTTTCTCATAAACCACGGAGCTTTGAGGCAAATCCTCAAAAATTTGTTTTGTAGAATTTGTAGCTTTTTTTATTTTTGTGGGTGACGTGGCTGCCCAAAAAGGACAGGCGTAGGATATCAAAGGCCTTATTATTGATGTGTACAGAAGGATTATCAATTTTAAAACTCAAGTTCTATTTTTACATTATGAAGGGGGCCTTTTTTATTACAGTAGCTGATTATTATTTGCTTATGTGCAAAAGGTTGCGTGTTAACTACTATATTTACTAATTCGTTAAGCATATAAAGTTTAAATAATTATTTGTTTCTCTTAATTCAATATTAGTGTCCACGATTGAATTATTTATAAGCTTTTAACTTAGTTATTGTGATAGGAATATTAAAATTGTTTTTATTTTTAAATTCTGGGTGAATTTTATGACAAATCCACATAATATACAAATGATATACTTGTTGATAGTTATCACACTGAAACTATAATATTAAGTAAATAAACAATTTACATTTGGATTTTATGTAAATCACTGTTAGGTTAGCATCTAATATAAATTATTGTAATTAGTATTAATAAAATTATAACTTATATTTCACGCTGAAGTACCTCCACTAATAGGCTTATTCGCTCTGTTATTTCCATGCCATTGTTTTAGTATTTATTAGACGATATCAATTATCCTAACCGAAATAATTTTAAACATTTAGGATGAAAACCCAAATGATTTTAATTTTTAAATAATATTAGATATACAAAGAAATTCTCTTCAACGATAAAAATGAAACATAATATTGAATATTGAAACGAATTGCAATTTTAGATGAAGTTTTTGACTTTTAAATAAAACGTGATTTGAGTATAAATATATATAATAATATATGACGTTTTTTACTGAAAAAAAAATGAGTTTAAAAGATTTTTATATATTTTTAAACTAAGCTTTACGTATCATTTCATATGATTTTATTAAATTACATCTCAACTTTTCAATAGATGCAGATATGACGGAGTCATAAGTAATCCATCACTCATCACGTCTTAAATAGAAATAACAAAATCATATTTAAAAATTATTTTTCTATTTATAGGTCAACATAAAAATATTTTAATTCAAAATAACATATATACGTGGATTCTAACACACCAACACACTTATAAGGAAAATAACATAATTTTATGACATTGCAATTTAAATTTTATTATATAGCATGTAAGTAGTTTTTTTTATAAGTATTTATAACAAAAAATATTTTCAAGTATTCACGTAAAGATTCGTACAAATTACTATTGAACTGTCATAAATAACATCAGCAATTGGATTAACTGTTCCGAACATACGCCTATTTAATTGAATGTTTTTAAACATGATTTGTACCTATGTAAAATATTTCTAACCTAACCTACCTATTATTGTATACAAAACTATAAAACTATTAATTTAATTTATTATTCTAAAAATGAATTGTATTCTCTATGTTTTATATTATATATAATATTATGATTTAATATCACAACCATTTTATAGATGGTTTCCTATTTTATCAACGTATTTAATAGGTAAGCTATCAAATTACTACATTTATCAATTGGCTATTCAAGATTTTATAACTATATAATATCGTAAAATAATGTTATGCGCTTTAACTGCTATTGTATCACTATTCCTTGACCGAATAATACAAATATTAATACTGTTTGTTTAAATAAACCATCAATGATCAATTTTTAATTAACTTAGTACGCTCTTCGTGTAATCAAAATAATTCGGTAAAACTAATTCAAAGAAAATTGGCATTATTTCTCTTGGTTGAATAACCAAACAATTTCCGATTCATTTTGAGGGTTTTGATAATTATAATTTTCTTCCAAACTACAAATTGAGTAATAATGTATAAACATTTAGTTTTAAAATTAAAATGTTGGTGAATACATGTAAACGAACAATTTATAAAACCAAATACTTTTTATAGAAATAAAACAATGAATAATATTTCGAACCATAGACTTGTCCACATTTGAAGACTTGGAGAGAATTCTGCAATAATAACTGTCGTATTAACCACTGCTTATTTTGACGTGTAATTGAAGATAAAAGTCATGTTCTGTGCAGGCCACAAGGGAACATTTAAAATGCAAAAAATTAATTTTATCAGTCATATTTTGTCTTTAAACAGAATATTTTTGTATAATTTGTAATCAAATACTAACACTGTTCATTGTTGCTAAAAATTCAAACTTTTTAATTTTTATCATTCACCAACCCATTATTTCAGTGATGCATTTATTGCAAAATACTAATATAATATACCCAAAGGTAATGAATAAGCTAGTTAAAAAGTTAATTTTCTTTTCACATTATCTTAACGAGTAAACTTATTTTCTAATTAAATAACTATATATATATATATATATATTTAACTAATTAACTTAAGTCGATTAATTGTCTATTGTTGTAACATAGCTCTTTTTCAGTTGGTTTGAAAAATAATAGGTAAACTTTACTTACGTAAGCTTAAAACATAATATATATAAACAAATCGTATAACCGTAGTTATAATTTAAAATCAAAATAAAATATTTGTTCTTTAATCATGCTATACAAAAAAAGGAAACAAATAAATATTTTTTGATTTTAAAATGCACATTTATAAATTGATTAAACTACTATTATAAATTAAAAAGAAATAGTAACACGAATTTGTAATCAAATAGTTCGTTATATTAAAAATTTAAAAGTTACACAATCACCACTATAATACACTGAGTTGAAAATAAAACAAAATTAAATAACCTTTTTTTTAATTGAATTAAGTTAATATTTTTCTCTACACTATAATAAAACGTTTAAAAACAAATACAATATTTAGCAAGTTCTAACATAAAACTTGGCGTTGATGTAACTTAACAAGGTAATATTTTTCGTTGATTTGTCCACATGTATATTTAGTTACTACATTGTGCAAATATAAAAAATATACATTTTTTTAATGCAAGTATATAAAGATACTAATACATTAATTGTTTGGACATATACGGTTAAGTAAATACCTACAGGTAATTACAAATACAAATACATTTATAACAACACTTATTTGTTTATCTGAATATTGTTTGTAGCTTATTTTTAATATCCCTCTCATCTGAGGTCAACGATTCGACTGGATGAAAACTTTACAGCTACCGGTCGATAGGTACAGCATACATACTAACAGATCGTATATATATATATATATATATATATATATATATATATATAATATATGTTATCATTATATTGTATTAGACAGTTGGTAAAAATATTCTATATCTAAGGGAACTGCGGGTAAAATGGAAATAAAATACCGATCAATAACTCTTCAATAAATAATATTAATACGCATTGTTGGTGGTATATACATCGATGTTGCGGTTTTATTGTCAGCGAGCACATATTGTAACAATAATCGATATGCGCTTGATGATCTTTGTTATTATTGTACGTATGTATTAAAGTCGATAAGGCGATGGTGACGTTATAATTTTTATTGAACAATTATTAGTTAAAACCTTACATTTTGTAAAGTTATAAGTCTCGTAGAGAACACGATATTTTTTTGAAACTATTGCGAGAAACGTTGTGAAATACCCATTGTAATATGAATATAAAACCATTCAATGTATTCGACCTATACCTATATACAGTGTGGCACTATGACCCATTTATCAATTGTATACGGTTCGCGGCTTCGCCACCTTGAGTTAAAATGTTAACACACAAAATTGTGAAATTAGTAAATCATAATAGCATATTAAATATAATAAATAATAAATATCACAATATTTCTGCAACTAATAAATATTTTAAAAATAAAATGAACAGACGTTTTAACGATTTCAAAAACTTTCAAAATGTATTCAGGTTTATTGGAAATCCAAGGGCAGTTTCTAAATATTTTAAGCTGCAATATCTGCCTACTAAAAAATAAGCTGACTGATGAACAGTAAACAATAATGTAGGTATTATTTTTAAATAATAAGGAAAAAAATATGTTATTCGATAATTCTGATAAGGATTTGAAGAAAATCAGTACCCTGCATTTTTACTAAAATACGTAAGAGTTCTAAATCAACACTTTTTCTAGTTAACGTATTTATATATAAAACTATTTCTAGTACCAGCAAACATTTATTAAAAGAAGAAGTATAGCAATCGCGTAAGTAATGAGGATTTAGATGACTTACAAAGTTACAGCGATTGTCAATTTTAAAAACCACCGCAGACTAGACAATATAACTAGAATAAGAAAGAGAGAGGTTCCGTTTACCAACTTCAACAATATGATGAAAGTAATTCTACTAAAATTAATGATTTTTTTTATCATTATTATATTTATTATTGAATAAAAATAATCATACAGATTAATGATGATTTTAATTAAAACGTTATTTATTTATATTTTATATAAATACTATGAAAAAAAAAAATAATAAAATATAATGTTATTTTAATTGATAATATGTTTAATAAAATAATAACTAGGGCTCCAAACGTTTGGTTTATATAAAAATATGATTCATCGAACGATTGGTCGTGTTGTCTTTATGATATTTTAGAGCTTTTAACAATGGTGTGATATTTGATGACTACATAGTGGTAGACGTAGTAGACGATGGATATCAAAGCTGAGAATTGACGAATTTTTATAAAAGTTATATTAAAAATTATTTTATTCGTAATTTTTAACTTCATTAGAGTTTATATACTTTTAATGTTCACTCACTCACATTATAACTCAATCACACAGTTACTTCTTGCAACCATAAAACTTAGTGTAAACGAATATTCACTTTATCAAGTATTATCACTTTTTAAACACTCTTTTGTTACACCGAAACATTGAACTACTATAATAAGTGAGAAAAGTAAAATTTTCTTTAACATAATTTCGAACAAATATAATTTTGAACGTTGTATATAAACTGCGCAGGATTTTTGCAACCTTATTTATATCGTGACGTACAATTACAATTTACATTTTTTGTTTTACTGACTTTTAATGAAATGCCCAAATTTGAACACGATTCCGACACGCGCTTATCATAATTTTTCGTCAAAAAACTTTTAAACACTGAACTCGAATCTCACTGCTAACTATACCGACGTCCCCGCAGTCAAACACACGCCGTGGCCTACAAAAACTTTTACGGACTGTTAAATACTTAAACACGATAATAATAATAATAATAATAATAATAATAGTGATAACGACGACATATCGTTACGGCTGGTTTACGGTTTACGTATTAAATTATACGCCCGGTCAGAGTTTGGCGCGACAGCCCGTCATCACAGTTTTACCAAAACGATTTTCTATGTTTCATTAATACGCACTGCGATAATGTACGTGTTTACCTCGATGGTTTCGATGTGTGCCGACGATTTTTCAAATTCTCTATCGGAATGACATCGTCGAAGTCACCCGTCAGCCAAGTGTATAATATAATATAGATAAGGAGCTGACCGTCGTAGAAAATAAATGTTTATAAATAATAATAAAATGTACCTACGTACACGACGGTCGTTTTTATTGATAAGATACCTATTGCAACATCGGTGTAGGCATTATTAATATTTTTTATATTACGTAGTCGAAGAAAGTAACCGTTATCAGTTTTTTACCATATTTAACACTTTTTTTAAAAATATATTTAATTATAATTTTACGTAAACATCAAAAGGATAACGATTAAAATATTATTATTCATAAACACGCCTAAAATACATGACATGTTGACACATCAAGTGTACGATAGTCATTGATAAATCATGACTGTCTGTGATGGATATACCAAACGTGTGCACTTTTTTTGTTTAAAAATATAAAACTAAAACATCAATGGAATTTATGTTATAAATTTGATCCTAAAATCGACTGGTAAAATAGGTGAAATTGACAGACACTCAATATTATTGGACTTGACATAATTTTATGTGTCGAATATAGGCGCTAACACAAACTAATTTATTTTGTTGATTGGAATTTGAAATATTAAATGTATTAAAATTTAATATTGAAAATACCTACCGAGTGTTCTACCGACCATACCAGTTTAAGCCATTCAAAAAGCCATTTAAATACCATTTAAGCCATTCAAATCCTGCAGCAAAGTAAATATATATATGAGAAGTGACACAAAACACAAGTGCGTATACAGAGGTAAATGTTTAATAACCTCGTCGAGCGTATTATCGTATTATATTGTAATGCCGTATTATCGGTATAAAACGGTATAAGAAAAATATAACACACAGTTAAGGTCCAGCGTACATACCATTCCAAAAACTGATCTTGTCGAAGATTAAATACCTATAGTATGTGTCGATCGTTTATCGACAAATATCGTGACACCGAGAGAATATAATATTATTATTTTTGTTGAACATGGTTGGCATACACTACATAACATAGACAACAATCATTTTTTTACACTCGTATTGAAATATATTTAATACAATAAATGTATTGTTTCCCAGTTGTGTGTACGTCCAATTATAAAGTTGTAAGTAGCATTATTTATTAATAAGCATGTGTATTACAATTGATATAAAACAGTTAAGTTGCACGTCATAGTCAGCATTATAAATAAGGTAATCATTTAAAATGTAAATATTCATTTTATTAAAAAATATTAAAATATATATAAAATAATAACTCTTTTATTGCACACTGTTTGAAGAGTTATGGCAAAGAACAAAATTACAATATATAAATATCGAATTTCGAACAATAAGTTAATTAGTTTTAATTATGATCCTCATATGAGCCGAACGAAGTAACGCAATGATACCCCAAAAAATGTTAGCCACTTGGCCAACTTCTATATTGATCTATAAATATTAAATACTTATAAAGGTTATACGTTGTAAAAAAATAAATTATTCATTTTAAATTCAATTTCTCTCGATTGACATTCTCAAAAACATTTTCTACATTTGAATAAAAATGTATGCTATATTGCTTGTTATTTAAAAATAAAAACTTCAACAATTATAACGAAAAAGAATAGTAAAAATATATATAATATTGTTTTTTAATAATGTTTTGTAACGACTTCCATTCGTGCAAAAACATATTTTGAAAAAAATTCCATACATTTTGAGATATATCTATTATATTTGTGTATAAACGAAACATTGATACAACAAACTCGACCGGCGGGGAACGCGATTACAACTTTTTAATGGAACTTTTGTTACAGGTTATAGCTAGTCACTTTGTATGGTCCAATATTAAAAATGTAGAGCGTACACACTTTGTACGAGTGGATAAAAATTTGGATTGGAGAACACAGGTGCTTTGTACTGTTATAATATAAAAATACACATAAAAATATCGTATAATATATTATTAAGTATATACAATATACAAACAAGCCGGTGTCATGACAAATTGTCATAAATATTATAATAGGTTCGATGAGATTTAAACATTTTTTTTTCGCATCCAAGTGTCTTACATTCCAAATAGAAGGGAAATTTCAGTTATAACCTGTCAATTGTACTAAATTTGTAGTTTTTAAATTTTTAAATGTAATTACTTTAGACGTTTATATTATATAATATATTTACTTTATAGTTTATACTAAGCGTGTTTATACGTATATAATAGTACAAAATGTCCACGTTTTGCATTTTAAACAGTGGATCAAACAAAGTAACTAAGCATTTACCTTTAATACGGGATCCTGTCGACACCTCATACTTATCAATATACTAAGTTTATTCTTAAACTTAAAAGGATCAATAAATTATTTTATGTAATGCTAATTTTACAATTTTATTGTCATAGGCACAATTTTTAATACCGAAAAAAATGTTGAACCCACTCCCAGGTATGGGTGAAGGGCGATTCACTCCCTCGCAATCACAATTACGCCATTGAAACTAAAATCGTACAGTAAGCTCACAATGTTTAGATTATCTATAGTATATATGAATGAACCACTTGTTTAACTTACAACTAGATACGAAGTTTTATTTTTCTTTAGCCGTCACCATGTCCACGGAAGTCTCTCACCGCATCTCACACACACAAAACTCTATTGATTAAAACTAGGAATAACTAGTTGGTTGCAATATATAATGGACAACATTCTAACATTCTATAATGACTATTTATGGTGAATAATATGCGGACCTCATACCATAGTATACTGCTGGTATAATACGTCTGCAGGCAAATATCAAATTATATATTATTTTGTTTATGTATGTGCTAGTTACAATATTCTATAGTTATACGGAACCTATACCTATTGCACGGTATACTATGGACGATTAATTTGGTTCAGAATATACGTGATAATTCGACCGTTTTCGTTTATGGTACTTTCTTGTGGATGGTCTGTTGCCAAAATATTTGTATAAGATAAGTCATAATGATGATAAATAGCTAATTTAATACAAATTCATTGTATGTGTGTATTACTTACTAAGGCTTATTCATTCCGAGATCGTAAAATTTTATATCACATTAAATATTTTCTACTTTGATTTATCTTAAATATAATATTATTATATTTTATATTATATTTGTGGAATCGGTTCACTTAATTTGGAAAACTTATGGGAATACTTGAAATTATTGATTTATAGAAAATGACATTAACCTGTACTAATACAGGATTGCACATTTTATCTTTTTATCAAACTTTTAACGGAGTAGAATATTATTAACGTTAATATTTCAAGTATTACATATTATAATATTATTACGCATAACTCACATCAAAAACAGCGAAAAACCCATAATTTGATTCAGCATTGAATCTTTAACAGAAACAACCAATTGTTTCTTATAATCAATCTTCTATCTATCCAAATCGTAAAACAACGACTATATAAATAATCAATAAATCGTGTTCGATGATTTAAATTAATGGTAATATAAACATGGAAATCCAATGATAAAAGTATCAAACGACTTTCTAGTAAATCACATTTAACTGACCAAGAATTATAATATTAAAATGTTTAAAATAACATAATAGGTATCTAGTATCTAATTTTACAGTATTGTGATAATTAAATCTACACAAAAGTAAGAAAATGCCTATATTTAATAAAATATTACTTTACATTAAAATCATCACCCTAACGTAACTCTAATTCTAGCCCTTCGAAATAAAATATACTAGTGGTACGGTATAAATGATAAGTTAAATATCAAGAGAGTTTTAAAGTTCTGCAAATTATATTATTAATCCACTGGAAAGACAAAAAAATTACAAATTTTGAATACTACATCATAATAGTTAGAGCAAGGACTTTCATGCATTCGCATATTTTTTCTGGTTAACATTATTGTATGCAGAGTAAGTATACAATACATTTCACAACGTCTGTAACCAAATGTTCAACGTTTTTAGTGCATATTTTTGCATATTTTGAAATTTTTGGGTTTAAAGGACATATTTTTGATTGTAAGAGCATATTTTAAATTTTTAGTGTATATTTTGAAAAAATTTTGAAAGTCGTGTATTTTAGTGAATATTATTCATGAATTAAGGATAAAAATTATTATATTTAACTGTTTCTATATAATTTCTCATAAGGACGATAGAGATTCATTTTATCTTAATTGCGAATAGGTAGATTAGATTACAATAAAGTGATATCAAATTATTTATTACGTTTATTTTTGTGTTTTTGTATAATAAATTGTATTTAGTAAAATAATTTTTTAGTTCTAGAACATTTGCCGCGTGTTTATTACGTTTTATCGTGAGTATATTACGCTTTATTGTAAGTTTAATTTTTGTATTAACTATATCATTACATTAATATAATTTTTAGAGCTATAAATTTTAGTGTTTTAATTTTTCTGGAGGCATATTTAACCGCATATTTTTAATTTTTTGATGCATAAGTTCATATTTTAAATGCATATTTGATAATATTTTAGTGCATGAATGTCCTTGTTCTAGTTATAATATATTATATACTTTATATGTGTTTTTTTTTCAGGATGGCAATAAATTTCTACGGTTCGGTAAAATATAATTTAACGACGTGTATACAAATAATATATATTATACTTTAGTGGCGATAAGTTGACCTGCTGCTGCAGGTGTAACGGGTGCGTTGCGCTAAAACGTCAACGCGATGACGATTTAACGCCCTCCGGACTCGCCATAAATGCGTTTTTTTTATCGCGCCCCATAATTTTGTCAACGATATTTTCCGGGACTGAGAGTAATGGAGGATAGCACACAAACGACCGGAATAGAAGAAAAACGCAAATACCCATATGATAATATTATAATACTCCATCACACACATCCGGACTCTCGATGAATCGGTTTAAGTATCTACACACGTTAAGCTGGGCATTGACGAGTCAAAAATTAAAAATTAAGTCAACGTTTTGAGTGAATTAAATTCATTAACTCGTAACTTATATTTGGAAACAACTTATTTTGTATCATTTTTTAACGTAAACAGTATGTTAAGCCATAATTGTATATACAGTAATTTGTTTGTGCATGCTTGCGTGCATAAATACATACTCAAACGTAAAATGACACGTCTTTATGCTACCTGTCAAATATCCGAAATTATGTCGTGCAGATGTGATACTGTAACGCCGCCTTGTTAGCCGAGTAATGGCTTAAGCTTATACTTATCACATTATTATTATGCGTATTATTAAAATGTGTTTACCCTGCACTGTGTCGTCTATAATTCGTTGTGTTTTTTATTTGATCGCGTTACCTTGGTATACATATTTAAAACCTGGTTAGGAGTTAGCCAGTGTAACCTTTCAAACTGTTTATCAGCGCCTAGTTACAATTGACAACCAGAATTCGACAAGTTGAATACTATTTTTCAAATTTACAGTCACACCTGGTAACATGGTATATTAAACACATAACCATAGCATTCGGCCAATCAAAACACTGGGATTTTAACACGACGTGTTAAATTGTGGACGACACGCAATAGTGTAAACAAGGCACTTTTATCGTTGCGCGGGAGTGTCCGGTTGTTTGTTTGCCGCTCCGGTCGGACAATAATATATTAATATTAAAATGATATGTGCGTTGTGTACACACGCACACACGCGCCGTAAAGGTACTGTGAGAAATTGATGCGATAAATAATAAGTAAGTATGCGTTTAATGTTTTTCTTTTTTTTTTTTTGAGAATTCGTCCGGTCGTTTTGCTATACGTGAGTCGCATTATATGGATACTGTTTTTTGGTTCTTGTACGCGATCAAAACATAATAATATTTATGATTGATGGACTATAAATACTACGCACAATACAGACGGTCGGCGGTAAACATGCGCCGCGTTTCTCGCTCTATGATATGTAATAAATTAGTTGGTTGGATATCAAATGTGTACGGTTTTAAACTGCAGCGGTAGTGTTGTAAAAAAATTGTACATCATTTAGAACTGGCAAAACTTAAAAAAATATATCATTACTGCGATACCGGAAGAAATAATAATAACGAGAAAAAATTAACGAAAATAATATATATATTTTATAAAGCTAGCATGGATATTTTGTCCGATCGCCCGGTTCGCGAATTCATTCTTTACGACCAAAAAGGTTTGAGAAGAGCATTGTCAATAAGCAGTTTGTTAGGAATATTGATTTTTGCGAATTGAGTAATAGTCTGAAGCAGCTAGCGACGTATACATAATATAGTGTATATAAGTTATAATAATATATCATACTCTTTGTAGTTTGCCGTATTAATTTTTTTCGTTCCGAATGAACATTCTTTTTTAAATGAATGTTTATTTAAATAATTCCAAAGGAAAATATATTTAAATCGAAAAATGAGACCAACAATACCTGAAAACCTTCAGATGATCATTGTTTCAAAACAAAGACAGAAGTGAAAATATATTTAGAGTGTAAGGATTTTAATCTACAGAATATACATATGTGATATTGCGAAATGTGAACGATTATGCTGTAAATATTGCTGTAATAAATTATTTTAAGTATAGTCTACTAACACTGGATGGCAAAGTTATAATACGATTTTCCTGTTATAATTTATAAATCGAAATATTTTTAGTTCCTGTATATTTTAGACATCATATCATTCGTATATACTAATATACCATATAGTTATACCATGTATACCGTGATATTTCTCAGTTGTGTATCTAAGTTGTTTATTGGAACACATTTTTCTATCAACCATAAATTAGTCATATGATACAATAATTAATTTATAACAAAATTAAAAAGAAACACAAACCGATGTCTTAATTAATTTTATATCAAGTCAATTTTATCTAATTTTAACATTTAATAAATAGTAGGTCATTTTACTATACGGTTTAAGTCTGTAAAGTAGCCGAACAGACAGATATATAAATTTATGATGATAAACAATTTTAAAATAAATTGCGAATCTCAGTACACATTTAAACATTTATACATTTTGTATGTATTTCAATGTCTATAATAATCATTATTAAAGCAAAAAATTATGGCAAAGCATTTATAAAACAAATGAATGATAGTCACATACATACATATATAGTAAGCTAGGATTTACCATTTACAATCAAACTTGTTTTGGATGTCTGGTTTTTGGCACAAACACTTTGAATGTAACGAAGGGATTAATGGATATATTTTAAGAACTGAAATTAGGTCAAATAATTAAATAGTTTTATTACTAATTAGTCAAACTCCCAAATGCTAGATCTTATTTAAATTAATCTTCAAAATGGACAATAAGTTATTTCGAAAATCATTGACGTTGCAGCGTTCATTGTAATAATATTTATGTTATAAAAAATAAAACAATAATCAAAACATAATCTTCTCATACACTTAAAACTTATAAACATTAATTTTATATATATTATTTAAAATATAATATGTTTCTAGTTCAAGGTTTTAATAACATTTAGGTGATAACAAGTAAAAACTAAATCATGAAATCTAACATTTGATTATTGTTGGTGATTCGATTATAATTGTTTGCTAATACTGCAACACTTAAGCTACTGTTGGGATTCAGACGGTTTTCATTGTATCGATTATCATAGTTGTGATTCAACCAACAAATGCTCAACCTAGAGCAAAGTTGGTTTGTATTTAAATACCGCAGTGCCGGGTTGTGGTTCGGCTTTAAAGCATGCGAAGCATGAAAACTATACATACGGTTAATTAATATCTGTATTCTAAAAGGATAATTTTCTGTGTGGCGTTCGTTTTTTTAACTTTCCATTATTTTGCTTTAAACTTTATGACCAAATAAATTAGTTATGACGAAGAAACAAAATATATAAATTGTTACCTATGTTGTTTTTTTTTCGAAAAATAGATAAATTAATTAATTTTTTTATAACTTATATATTAAAACCGCAACCATATTAAATGCCATAACATTAATGCAAAACGTAGTTAAACCATACCGCTAATTTCTTAATATTATTATTATAACTCTAAGATTTTCAGTGACTACTGAATTCATTTGAGTCATTGTAAAGTGTATAGATTTTAATTCGAAAAACGTAAAAAACAAAAACATTCAATATAAGTCTGCAGTACAAGTTTCTTTGGTGTACGGTCAAGATTCGTAAACTATTTATTAGTATATTTTATTGTATTTAAACAATGGATTGAATCGCATTGAAATCATATACCTATTACCGCCTATATAGTGTGTACTATTGAATTCAAATTTCATAACTGCAGTTTGTTAAATAAACTGTAAAATAATATCTATATATCTATATAACTTATTGCATATAGATTAAACTTAAAGCGATTTCCGCATGCGCGTGAGAACAGTTATTTGTCGATTCTTTTTTTTTACTTATAAAAGAAACTAAAAAAAATGTATTAAATAAAAAAGTCAATGCTCAATGAACTCACGGTTAATTGATTTCTATTGTATACTAACATGTCATTAAAAAAAATCATTTATTGGAATCACTAACGAGGTCAATAAAATTTCAAACTGTTCATATTTAAATAATTGATTTGACTATTATAGTAAAACAAATATTATGGATAATTATTTAGTGACTATAATATAAATAATATAAATTTTTATGAATATTTATAGGAATTTAACGTGCAAAGCCACGTCTTCTTTTTTTTCCTCAACTTTATGGGATCTTCAGCCCTTGCACCTCTTTTTTAACTCTCATCAGCTATTTTCGTGCCATTCTCTATTCAGTCTATCTACTTATTCTTCGGCTCTCTTTCTCTTTCTCTCTTCTTTAACTTTATTAATATTAAGTACAAAAACCTAAAGTATTTATTTATTGTATTTATTTATTTATTTTAAATATTTTTATTATTACATAATATCTATATTTATTACAAACGTATAACAGTTATATATTATACTCTAACTGTTTATTCTTGGGCCTTTCCCCTTATTTGTTCATTTAGTTAATGGGCTCAAATACGTTTGTTCTAAATTAAGTCCAATAAGCAGCCTTTACTGTTGTATATACTATATTCGTTTTTACATATTATAATATTAAACAGTATGTTATATTTACCAACAATGTAATTGTAATTTTGTTCAAATAAAATTAAAATACAAAATACTAATATATACTAATTCGCAAATAATAAATGGAAATAATTTATTGAAATACTTTTCAAATAAATACATGTGCAGACTTTCAGTGATAAAGACAAATTCGACATTAATTTTTGATTGATATTAATGTTCCGAATATGAGAAACTTCAATCTATGTTTTATAATAAATACTCGTATTTGCATATACTCTTAATCTCAAAATTGATAAATTGTGCAGGTACATGACAGACATAACAGAGATCCATAGTATTTTTAAAATTTAAATAACTCATCAATCTGATAACATTTTATTTTATACAAGACAATTCACCAAGTATGTTCACCCACATTTTTTCTTTTAATAATAAATTTATTAAAATTCTGATTTTTTAATTTTTTTAATATTCTTTAAAGATTTTATATTTCAAATTTTTGGGTTTTCTGTAATATTTATGAAGTGTCTTGAGGTGATACAAACTTTTACTTTTTAAATGAAAACCCACTTGTTTACTCTAAATTATATAATAGATAATTTTTCTGAACATTTTGACAATAATATGGTCTTTAAGTAAAGTCTTCCAATTATCAGAATTTGAATAAATTCATTATTACATTAAAAAAATTGGAGTGAGTGTGCTTGGTGAGTGAACATGTATGTAAAATATATTGATACGGTGATATCTGTAACAAATTCACTAGTTGAAAAATATTTCACGACAAATTTAAAATTTAACAGTCTGGTTATTTAACGTACATTAATTTCGTCATTAATATATAATAATGGGTGTACATCTAAAATGGGCTTTTATACAATAAGATTTTATACTTAACCTAAAATTGCTTAAAAAAAACCACGAATCGATACAACGTTCTATGCGTAGGTATATAGTTTATAGTAATAAACCCAACTAGAATAGTAAACATTTATTCTAGAATAAAATAGCACAAGTTTATACCGTTAGAATGATATTTTATACGCTCGTTATTTAAATACTAGGTAGTTTAAAATAGAATATATGAAACATATCTTTTAATGCGACTTAACAATCAAAAATATTATTCTTCAAACGTTTCGAGCAATGACTATTCATACAGATTTCGATTTCTCATCGCAGATTTAATTATAATATTATAGATGTAAATACGTGTTTTCTTTGAACTATACCTACGCACACACATACATTGTCCCTATAAAACGGGACGTGCATATTATTATAATATAGGTTGGTGCATCGTTAGTATTTATTTATTAGTGTTTTATGTTACGACTTATACGTTTGTCTCATACGTTTCCAAGTAAATAATAATATCATATTCATCACGATATCAACGAGCGGACTTTATTATTATTATCATTATGTTACGTGAAATCTTAATACAACTATATAATATACAAATTGAAATTCAGTGATGTCAAGGACAATCGTTTTTAATATCCTTCGCCGTGTCTCCCCTCCTCAACGCCCATCACTGACCCACAGACGACCTCAAATACCGACGAGGAAAACCGCAGGGCCCTTACCTACCTATAATAATACTATTATAGGTTTAATATTTGCGTTTTTGGGATTTCATTTCGACTGCATGCCGTAAAATATACGTGTCGATTGGAATTGATACATCTGCTGCAGTAGCTGTCGTCTTTGCACATTGTTGGTGAACGGTAGTTGTGTGAGCAGAATACCACAGAAGGCATGCGACAAGACTGAAAAACCAAGTGCGCCCCATTATCGTAAACAGGTTATTTAGTATATTATTATTATTATTATTAAATTGTACGGGCACGCACGTAGACTGTCGCGACGATTGTGATCTCTAAAAAGTACCCAGCCATTTATTTATTTTATTATTATTACTATTATTTTTTATCAATCGTGACTGAATGAGAAAAGTAAAGAAAAAAAATTCGCAAACACACACACACAACCGTTATCACCGGCTATAAATCTACTTTGTGTGCCGATGATGTCCATGTACGGCCGCCGACAATCCTCCCTGTATACGATTTATAATAATTTTTTAACCAATCATGGTGGAATTTCCGATTGACATTGGACAATCAAAAGCGACGTGCGGCGGCATTCGAGTATTAACGCAAAATTTGTGACAGTAGACATAAATTATCGCCGTACATAGTAATTTAATATACTATATTTTTAATAGTCTGTCATCGATATACCGTTAAATAGTCAGAGAAGCTCTTTAAAAATTCAAAATTTAGTATTATAATTTGAATATTATGTTTAAAACAGAATAATATTATATTGTGAGCATATCGTAACTTTTTGGAATGAATTAATATATATAAATAATAAAAATTTCTGTTTTCGAATTTGTAGGTAAGATACGATTAATAAATTGAAGATCATAATTTCCTTTCATAAACTGCCCAGCTTTATTGGAGAAAAAATGAGGGTTTTACCTATTTAAGGAAATAGAGAGACATTCTCATTTCACTCCACACAAACTTTTTAAAAGCTCATTTTGTTATTTTCAAATTATCAATCAGTTTTCAAAAAAATAAATTATCATGTTCTATAGATTGTTTGAATAAAATGTCAAAGAAAAATATAATTTTTAAGTGAATTATAGGACTTCAAACATCAACGTCACTTTACCCCCCATGTTCTCCAACTTATTATAATATTCAAATTACATTTCGTGATAAGTTGTACAAAATAAATGTATATCTAAAGTATAATTTAAAAAGTGAAGATATTATTATTTTATTGGTATATAACATAAGGTATATATGTTTAAAACGTCATAATTTAATAACCAAACATGACGTAAGAAAAGGAACTCAATTTATTTTATGACATTTCAAATAATTTCTCTCTCTATTTCAAAATGTTTTTAGCTATTAATTTTGGATTTTATTTTTAAATCAAACGATAAAATTTTTAATTAATTCTCTGTTCGTATTTCCAATGTAAAACATAATAATTCTCAATAATTAATCTTGTTTAGTTATAAGAAAAAAAACATAAATAAACAATACTGATAAAATACTTTGAACAAATTAATGGGCTCATCGTTAACAACCAAAGATCATGAAATAAAGGGATAAAATACAATTATAATTACTGGTTTGCTTCAATTTAATTTAGGAGATGAAATAAAATTGTGGTGCCTCTTCATTATAAGCAATAATAAGGTCATACTAAACATTCAAAGAAATATATAATATATATATAGAACAATGTGACTATATATAATATAAATGTATAATTGTTAAGAATTTGCTATCAATGTATTAAAAAAAAAAAACAATCGAATTTCAGTTTATACACTTGCTTAGAGAATCAAGTAGATGCAATTAAATTACAAAACTAATCGATAAGTCATATTATACTTATACAATACTTAACAAACGTAATAATTTATTTATACAATTAAATAAAACGAATTATATATGTTGTTGGCATGATACGTTGTATCATGGTAACCCGCGCGAGTTTGGCCATTGATGCTCTAAAAATAATAAACAATAAATTATGTTTGTAATAAGTGTGATTCAAAAAAAAATAAATAAAGAAAATACTCACTACTCCCTTAATATATTGTATGATAATTGCTTCGTTGACTTGAATCACCGTAATGGACAACTAACAATAAATAATATATCATCAATTGTATACCTATAGAAGAAAATGCTTGATAATAGCGGTATCTTAAATGTTTATGATTTAAAACATGCAAAAAGAGTCCAAATACTGAATAACTGCAGTTGTGGATAATAGTATGATAAAACGATAGTATACGAATCTTGACACCTAAACTCACGAGTGGTGGACGGTCGAGATATTTCTCTGAAAACCCGTTCAAAAGCAATAATTGATCGATTTCCAATATTAACGCGTGTCCAAAACATGATAATATATTATATCCTGCGGGATCACATATTATATGATTTACTATACATAAACGTACGAGACTGCATTACTTCGTTCTCGTCTGATAATTTCCGGGAAAAAGTTGTTCAGACTTGAGGTACTAGGTGATATTTAATAATACGAGTACTTAAAACGATGGCTGACGACAGTTGAAATCCCTCGGAGAAGCTCCAAGAGTTTCCCGGAACAAAATATACCGCAAATGGCTATACCTACTGTAATACCCACTGCAGATTTAAAATTGATATTATTCAAAGATGTTTTATATTTTATTTATTTAAAAAAAAACACTTAAATGTATAGCCTTTGTCTCAGAAACGAGTAGCAAATATAGATAAGTAAGCACTCGTACTGCAAGTGCTTAACTACGTTTCACTCGGGTTTCCGTGATCCGAGGTATTGGGTTCTAAATAGACGGCATTGGCTTACTGCGTTTTATTTCAGTTTGGGTGTACACCGTTATATTATTATTATATACCGGGTAACCGGTAGCGCAAATAAACTTCCGGACGTGTCATTAAATAAATGGGTCAAGAGCTGTAGAGTGGGGGGGGGGGATAATGATAATAATAATATTCCAAACACTCATAAACTAGATTTGATATTTTTTTCTTGTATTTTACTACCTCGTTTGCAATACGATCTAGACGCAGGCAGAACAAATCCAAAACAAAATAAATAAAAAAATGGATCTTATTACATACGATTTTTTTTTTATTTATTTATAGATAGATTTCACGACCAGAAATTATTATACTATCTGTCGTAAAATTACACACCACGGTGACAGAATAAAAATCGTATAAACAGACTGATTAAATGACATAATTCTTAATTATTGGTCAAAAATATATTGTGCTTATATAATATAATATACTTATAGAAAGTACCATAAATATATAATTCATCACGTTTGTGTTGCTATTTACTTAAAGAATAATCAAATTAATATTAAATCAAATACCACATGCATGTAACCGTCTTATTTTATGTTTACAGTGCGTAACAGGAACCGCTAAAAAATGTTATATTTGTTATATTTGTTTTTATCAATGTTTAATTTTTTTTTCGTTTTTGTATACAATATAGTTAGATAAAAAAGGAAAGTTTTGAAACGTGAAAAGAACAGCACATAGGTATACCTACCTAATTGGTATATAAACAACCCGTTTATTGTTTAACTACCTACAAACACGCCGGTATTGTTATTCGTATTACAGTTGTACCTATAAAATAGCACGCGTTTAATCACTTCTTCCGTTTATATTGTATAAAATCCGAAATCGTTCTCGACGTACTATATTTCAACACCTGTCGGCGCAGTTACCAAAAATATTTCAATATTTTTCTAACGGATCCCTCCGATTTTTTGGGTCTCTTTTTATTTTATTTTTTCCCGTTATTGATGAACCGACTGAATAAATTCATTCTCCGCGCTATATATTATTATTATTATTTCGTGTGTGGAAACCAATAACCGCGCACACACATACACGCGCGCGCGCCGCTCACATACGCCCGTATAGGAGATGGTGGTAAGGGCCGAAGGACGTCATAAAGTCGTGTCGGTCCGAGTTTTCTATCAATAAACGAACCCTTTCTCAATGGGGTCGTGTACCGCGTATGTATATGTGTATACCGGCAATAATATGTGTATACATATACATTATACATGTACAAGGATCAAATGAAGCGGAAAATATCACTCCCGAGTCTCGACTTTTCCCGTCGTTCTTCTCGCCGCACTCTTTCTCCGCTGCAATCGTGCATCATTCGTGTCCGACGGACGTATTTTCCACTGCGAACTTCCCGGCGGCCTATATATATTCATACGTATACGAATGTGTGTGTGTGTGTGTGTGTGTGGGCGCGCGTGTGGACTACGATATGAGCTTTGATAGATTTGCAAATGCTAAATTTGATTTTGTTCGTATGGTAAACTGTATATGTCGTTCGGTCGAATTTCCGCGATCGTTCGCACGGACAACGAATAGCGGACGGTGTGATTCAAAGTGGAATCATTTTTACAAAAGTAATAATAATAACACTGTTATGTTATTAAAGCGTTGACGTGAAGGTGACCTTTTAGATTTTACGATTCGGTAAAAGCGCGTATTTTGAAACAAAATGTTATAAATAAACTAGTACATTTTTAATGATGGTATAAAACTTAATGTTAATGGAAAATAGAACTCATTTTTCTTTTTGCGTTTTTATTTTCATAGCGAACCGGAGAAGTTATCAGTTTTGATAATAATTTCTTCCTTTGTTTCAGTAAACATTTTTTATTATTTTAAATTATCAAATTTTTATATCATTAAAAGCTGGTGTAAAATATACTTAGAACGTAATATATATATATATAATTATGTGGTACGCTTATAAGTTATATAAAGTTTCATTTTTACCAATGAATTTAGAAATTTAAAATAAAAATGTAAACAAATTTGGAAAATAAACTAAAATTTATAACAGGAAGCAAACGCAAACAGCAAATGTTTACTCTAGTTTAGAGTGTTGTATACTTATATATAATATATATTATTTAAACTCGTTTGTGTGTAATGTAATGTAAAAAACTCAACTCGAAAATGTCTTTAGCAAACGATATCTCATCACTTTCAAATTTAACTTTAATACCGCAGCTCTGAGGCATCCGCCGTTGCAGTGTGTATATATGATCAGTAGTTTTGTCGGATTAATACCGCTCATTTATAACGGTGGCCTGATTGTCTTTTTAGGAATTAATCTTATCCGTATTTCAAGTAAACGTAAATAATATCTTTCCGCAGACATTTGTAATACTCTACAAGTTTAAACATTAATTGTCAAGTGCAAACGAGTCCTTGACATTTTCAAAGTGGTTCAAAAATCGCACGATAAATAATTAGCGTATACATTTTCCCAGCCACATCCATTTCAAATTTTTTTCAAATTTTTTTATATATATATATTTAGCAAGTAATTATTATGGATTTATATGACCGTTCTCAAAATTATTACGGCATTGGTTTATCCAGGGCTAAATATTTGCATAAAAAAATTTTGGAAAAAGTTATTTTTCGCGTGGGTGGGGCTAGAGAAACGTTTCTCTTGCCTCACTCATAGAAAATTTAATTTTCCGAATTAAATGATACCGTACAAATTCGTGCAAATCATATGCTAAATATTTGCATAAATAAATTTGTAAAATTAAAAACGGATGGGTACATATTAATAGTCATATCCATCAAATACCAAGGTAACTGCAAGTAACTCATATACCAACTAGGAGTAAATGGCGGGAAATAGATGAATTTCATCTGCAGATGATAAATTATGTTTTATTTATAATGAAAAAATGTGATCCTGCAAAAATACTAATTAGTGACATTTGCCATACACCATATTATTATGGTTGTGTAAAATATACATTTCAATAGGATGGCCGAAATACGTCGATTATTGTAGACGCTTATATTAAAGAAAAAACGAGCTACAAATATTATTTGATTTTCAGACAATGTGAATTCAAATTGTTATTGCATCGATTATGTTAATATAATTTCAACAATAATGTATATATTCTGCGGTATTGTTTAAAACCAGCCGTATCCAACAGCACCCTATTCCCACTGTTAATGGGATGGATGTACTATTTTAATGTTATAATATTTCGAGTGAAATATTTTTGTCTACTGCACGTGCGCATGTCATAATATAATACACGTCAATAAAATAAAATCAATTTTTATGCTCGCGTGGCGTGGATAATATTTAATTAATTAGGTATTATAATACAGTACTCGTATATTAATGAATATTGGTCGAGAGGTGACTGGTTAATGTTTATCAATTTGAACAATTTTATTATGTATAATAATTCATATTATACCTAAAAAAATGTATACAGAGTGATTCACCAACCATTCTCACCCTTTTTTCACCTCTGATTATGAATTTAATCGAACTCTGTGTTTTAGAATTTTTATGTATAGTAATTAAGGACCATATTTTCCAATAATTATATTTTTAAAACATTTGATTAGTGTCCTTAAGCTACATACAAATTTCTTTTTTTTTTAAACGAGAACTACAATCCATTTTTGTTGAAAAACTGTAGATGATTTTATTAAGTGAGGATGTATTAACAAATCAAAATTTAAACGAGTAATTTTTGAGTTATTACAATATTATCGAATAATGAATAATTAATAATAATAATATCCATGGTAATTGGTTTAGAAAGGACGACTATGATAATATGAAAACTATAGTAATATATTAATATTAATGTATCATTTAGATTTATCTTAGTAAAGTAGGTAGGTACTGAACTGAATATTTTTATGCTTTGTATAAAACCATTAAAGAAATATTATTCGCAGTGTATAAAACTTAACTACTCAGAAACTACTCAATCAAATTTTGTTTTAAACAAGTGAACACTTTTAAAAAAATTAAAAAAACACGTATATATAATTTAGAGTAAAATAGGATTACTCTCATTTAATAAAAAACAAATTTATATCGCTCATTGTACCTATATGGTAATAATTAGGGTAATGATACTATGGTACTTTAGTAATAATTAGTACACCTAAAAAATGAAAAAATGAAAATTTATAAATTCGTTGTTACAGAACACCAGAGAGAGAGAGAGAGAGATAGAGAGAGAGAGAGAGAGAGAGAGAGAGAGAGAGAGAAGCTTTCTCGGTGTATTATTCTGTATACGCATAAACATGGGGATTAATATGCCTAAGCCAACGCAGTCACATCCGTAACATTTCATTTTATAACAGTTGATGGACGGTTTCGAAACGCTCAGTTTTCTCTACTCGCCGAGGAAATGTTATATTTAAAATTGTTTCACATTACTCGACACCGAGTTCCGATTAAATGCTATATACATGGCGGCGACGCGTATCAGAATTTGATGTTAGTTATTCGCGCACGTCTTGTGTTTCTATTTTTACTGTTTATTTTATTATCGTACGTAATACGAAATATGTATATATTAAAAGTAGTATTTATTTCTGATATTTGTATATTATAATAACTCAAGAATGTTGTAGGTACCTACGTGTTTGGTATAATAACTAATAACTATTCCTTGTTGTGTGTTTTGTGATTTTAGAAGTTTCTTTTTTTTATTGGTCATCAAAATCGTTTTTAAAAATGAGTTGTCAGTGTGCCTATAAAATTATTAATACCACAAAGAGTCAACTTCTGGAAGAATTTTTTTTCGCACAAAATCAGTTGGTTTTTTATTCAGAATTTGAATGCTAAACGCCGACGACGATGCACAGTTTTCATTATTTAATCAACTTGGTTCATAGAAAAATTGAATTCAAATATTATATTAATTCCAGTTTTCACAATCGTTAGTTATAATAATAATTACAACAGTTTTCACTGCAAGTTGACATGTAACACGCTAGGTATTACATAATACCGAATTACAGTTAATTTAAATTCAAACTTAATAATCAACGACTATAGTTCACGCACGAAATAATCGAAATACGTAAATATTAGTACTAATAACTATGCACAGTCACTATAAAAAGGTTATATATACTATGCTTGTTTAATTATATTTAGAAATTGGCACAAGAATATGTTTTGATAATTTTTTTTACATATTCGAAACACGTATCGACTTAGTGTTGTTAGCATATAAAAATATTGTGTATATAATTTAATTTTTATATTGTAATAATTTATTAATTGATTAACCTTCAACTTATTTTAAGAACAATTTCGGTTTATTTCCAAAATAAAGGGTTTGTTTCTTTTTATTATTAATATTATTATTAAAACTATTACGCATGGAAATTTGTAACACGTTTTTAATAGGAATAGGGTTTATATTAAATTTTAAAATATTATATTATTCAAGCATTTACTTTTTTACTATCATATCACTCATATTATTTGTAAAAAATAATGTGTTTTAAAGTAAAACAGTGCAAAAGTGATTTTACGTACGTTTAAGTAAGTATGCATATTAATTAATATCGTTGTTCAAACTTAAAGCAACTTTATAAGGTTTTTGGTGAAATACAATTTACCTCTTATAAAGATCGAAAATGTTTAGGTTTATTTAAACTCGTTAACCATATCTGTTAGAATTTATAATTATAATTAAATTGTAATAACTTATTATTGCAATAGTTTGCTTTCCAAAATAGTTCAACTAAGACAACCGATAGGCATTAACAAAACGATTACATGAACATTTCATAACGATTGTATGATTCATAATAAATAGAAAAATTAAAATATTTTGAAAGAATCGAATTAAAAAAAAACGTTGGCTCATTATACTATAATTATAATTATTCATTAATTATTAATATAATTTTACATTTACAATTTATTATTATTAAAATTAACCTATAAAGAGGTAATCTAAAACAATCGTGCACACATCGATAACTTTTCTTTACATGTATGCTATTATTTTCACTGTATTAAATATTTAATGAGTATGTAATTACTAATAAGTACCTAATGCAATCAAATAATTATATTACTTAAATACCCATACATATAAGCGATACAATTGCATTATACACGTGATACATTATTTTAAAACTCTGATTGGAGCGTTCTTCGTTGTTTACGAAAAAAAGATGACATTTAAAATCCACGTTACTGCTAAATTATGTATTTATAATAATTAAAGTTATCATTTATTTTAGTTTATAAGTACTTTAATAAATAATAATTAATAATACCTATAATTGTTTTAAAAACTAGTTAAACGATTTTTTGCATTTTTGAAGAAAACATAAGATATTATAAGATATTTATATACATTGTTGAAACTTTATATTGAATGAAACTCTCTATATGGTAACATAATTATTTACTATGAAATTTTTTGTTCAAAAACGTTTCTAATAATCCGACTAATTCTGTATCATTATGATAAAATATTTGTATATAACTATCCAAACACAAATAAAAACTCGACAACTAGACATACAAAATTAGGTATGCATCATATCGCCATCGCCGTTAGTCCATTGGTTTGTGGCACGTGTTTCTCATCATAAACGAAGCAAGTATATCGAAAAGAAAATGTTTAAATATCACGACAGTGGCGGTTTATTGTCGAAAGAAGTGCAAAAATGTGTGCAAAAAAAATTGTCAACAGTCAATTCGGAATACTAGTACATACGAGTAGTATCATATAATTATTATCATTAATTGCATAGAATAAAAACGAGTTTTTCGATTGAAAACATTTATTTATATATTATTTCGACGTTCATTATAGCAAAATTATTCATGTTCGGCCGATTTCTTTTCGATTTTTTTTTTCGAGGAATCGTCAATTCTGTTTTTACGTAGGTTCCGTTGTGCGTATACACATCGGGTTTATTTTTCAAAATAGCAATATAATACGCCATCGACCACTTGGTGATATTTTCATATACAGTGACAAAATAATATTATTATATGATACACCAAATATTATATAGTACACGCAGCAGTATAATATACGTGCATCATCTTAAACTTTGAGCCGTCTGCGTTTCACCAGTGTCGCCAAAAACCAACAGCTGGCGTTCGAACGTACACGTACATAAGTATATTATACCTATATTATATCGAACGCAGTACGACCAGAGGGTTTACAGCGATCTAGCGCTGCAAAGTTTAGCAGAAACTTTCCGTTCGCGGAACGATAATCGCGTACGACGTCGGGCGGGACGTATTGTCGTGTGCGCGCGTCCTATGGGTCGCGCAAATATAATATAACTACTATAAACGCAAAGAGGTTAATAGGATTTTGATTACTGTTGTTGTATACTGCAGTATTACACATTTCGGATTTCACTATGAGACATCTTGCCCACCCCCTCTTCATCAATAGAGACCCCGTCGTATCGCACATAGGTGCTGCGCGTATATTGTCAACGTGAACTCCGCCTCAGACAATAGTATTATACATAGGCTAATCTCGATTTTTTTCCCTCCACTAGTCACCCGAGCAGTGATTTTTGTTCAACTCTAAGCATCGCTACTAAATGATTCCAGGCTCTAATGATCGCAGCTTGAGTCTTCCACGCATCCTTTGCTTAAGCTGATTCATATATAATTGCACCGGTATTGTAGTAGACATTCGCAAGAGAAAATACACTGAGGATACAGTATTGCACGTACAATATATAAATCTGTAAATTGGTAACGTGAAGATCTCACGTGGATATCTGATGGCAAACACCGACTACCTCAATTTAGTTCAAAATGTACACACTGTTCCAATTTTATCGAAGCCAGAAATTAATTCCCTACAATCCATTCAACCATGATCAACAATTTTACTGTTTTCACAAATCAAAAAAAAAAAAAATAATAATAAATAATCTTCTATTTGAAAAAATGTATATATTTAATGTAATATGATGAATACATAATTTATGTTAAAATTAATGTTAACTAATCATCCTGTTGTTGATAGGTACTTAAAAATCCAGTAGAACCTAAATATATGAATCTACTCCTAGGAAAGTTGTATATACCGAATATAATACCTACAGCTAACTATAGGCAATAATCATAATATTATGGTATTACCTATATTTCGTATCACATTCTTATTTTTATCATAGTGATATTTAAAAATGTTAAAAAAACAACATTAAAATAATGAATGTAAAAAAACACCGAAAAATCAATACTTATAAATAATATTATGGTTGTAAACCGTAAACGTTACATAAAATAGAAGGTACGAAAATTCAGGGGGAAATCAAGTTATGTCTCGTATTAAATATAATCACGTTATACATACCTACCTAATGCATGCATCAGTACATTATTATTATTATTATATCTATAATAACCTGTCGACCCGTGTGGCTATAGGCAGATGACACGATTATAGTGCTATATAGCCGCCGCCATCGTCTGCCCGACGTCATCGTCGGTGCATCTGCAGTTGCTGCGGTCCATTGTTAGAATAATATGTATATCCATTTTTTTCACCGAATCTCTCTGTATAAGGTCTAAAGAGCTCGTTTAACGTCCCGCCGGCCGACTGGCAATATATTATCATCATCTTACGCGTAACACATGCACTATTTATATAATATATTAATAGTAGTAGGTATATAATACCTGTGCGGATTGTCCGTGCGGCTGGGGAAATTGATTTATTGGAGTCGTTTCCCCTTTCTCACGACAACAAGTACCCGTCCGCCCCACCCGCAATCTCGTCCGCCCATCTACACCGACGTGCGCCTTCCCCGAAATCGTACATAAATGCACATCCTCCCCGGTCACGCCCCTGTGCGCTTTTCGCCACTGAATTAGTCGCCGACAAAAGATTTTATTCATCGTAAGAGACGCAGTGTTCCAAAAGTTTTGCTTCACCAATGACTTTTAGATAGGTACCAACTATAGGAATGCCCGTCTGGTAGGCATTTTAATTTTTAAATATGTCGTTTTTAAAAAGTTTTTACGATCAAGAGGAGAAAATATAGACAAATCGTAAAACTTATGGCACATTTGTATGAAATAAAATAAATCGAATTTGGTTATTTTGCATAGCGTCGAAATTTTAAAAAAAGTAACTCTAATAAAGAGTCTTGAAATGTTTACTGGTGTTGTTTAAATTTCAAACAGAATTTATTTTAAACATTAATCAATGCTGCATTTAAAGTAGGAATGTTTGGTAAAATCCTCTGCTAAACAATTGATCGGTTTCTACTGCTTAGGTATATTATGCAGTTCCGAACAGTGTTTGGATGTTTTTTTTTCGTCGTCGGAATTACGGAAATAATTGTTAAAAACAGAACAAACATAATAATTATTACGAATATGATATTCAGTCCAGTGTAACTTCAAACGCATTATTTCATTTAAATATTAGGTTTACTGTTTAAAAAAATTAAAGTTTGTCGTATATAATGTACCTACGTTGTTTTATCAAGTGCGCATAAAGTTGACGCATTTAAAATTAATTTTTGGCTACTTTTGGCGTGCCATAAATTACACAAAAGCGTTTATTGTTACAGTCTGGCGCGTACTTTTGCTTGAAGGGATTATAAAAGGTCATCAACACCTCGATTGTCATCGGGAAATATTATAATACCTACATTTAATCCGGTGTACGCGCACAAATAATCTATCCAAGTCGACCGTTTTCTATATATTATTATACAATCTCCGGGAAGACGTTTGACATAAAACCGACAGTCGGAACGTTAATATATGCTACAGGTCTCGACGACCCGTTTCAGAACAGGATTAAGTGCATAAACGCATGTACATATGAATATCATAGGCATAGCGAAAACTGAAAAGTCGTCCAACGTGTAGGCACGCGTACTGCAGCGAAAAAATAAATAATACCTATGGATAGGTACCTACCTACCTATATTATATTGCACAAAGGTAACCACGCGATACGCAAGATTGATAAGACGTACGATATTCAGTTTAACGAGCTGAGTCATATTATCACAATACACGCATGTAGTTAAGGCTAAGATATTATAGGTCTTTGAATTGTATTACCTATAATATTATTATTATTATTATTATTATGACGTCTTAGCTGTTTCAAGCTGGACCCTCGCTCAGGATTTGTAATTCAATTAAATTCATTGCATTCGATTCATCTTATTTTATATTAAAATTTTAAAACTTTAGATATTTGATTAAAAATATAGAAAATTGTAAATCGCTTTAAAGTGATTAAATTTTAAAATGCGTATTATCTCCTCTGTCCGGTGGTTTGTTTCAGTACTGCGATGATGACCTGTATGATTAAAAACTTACACACAATTAATTATATTTTTTTGTTATTTTTGAACAAAATTTGCATTTGATCAGACAGTGACACAACTAATAACTTCATAGTAGGTACCTACATTTGGTAAACAAAACAAACACTAATTT
Source organism: Pentalonia nigronervosa (assembly GCA_014851325.1). Classification (NCBI taxonomy): domain Eukaryota; kingdom Metazoa; phylum Arthropoda; class Insecta; order Hemiptera; family Aphididae; genus Pentalonia; species Pentalonia nigronervosa. The sequence goes on along the minus strand of JACXSJ010000473.1, from coordinate 76,268 downwards.
ATTTGCTTTTCATAATTAACAATAGTTATAATAGTGTTATTACTATGAATAAAATGCCATTTAAAGCGAAACGAGAATCTAACAAAATACTCTGTAAACACTTATAAATACTGAAAAAATACTGCAGTCTCGTTACCTACTCGACTGTATTTTTTTCTGCAACTGGAAATTAGACTGGCATAATTGTGTTATTAATACGTATGGTAATAGTATATTCAAAAACACGATGAAACTTACGAAAATAAAACCAATTTGGTTGTGTATCCTTGAAAAACTTAATGATTGTCGGCGACAGGTGCGCGAATTTGGCACTTTGGTTTCCTCACGCGCACATATATAATAGAGCGGTTCCATTTTCCTCCACAAAAAAAAAAGTTTGGTTTCCATTTTCCTCCACTAAAACTATGTCTATTTTCTTCCAATATTTATACATTCTTATAAAGAAAAATCAAACATATTTATGTGATTCAATATTATGAAGAAAATTCAAACTGATATTTATTTTAAAATAAGAAGTATTCATACTCCAAAAAAATCCAAAGACTACCAAAACAAACGTCGTGAAGCAATCGACAATGCAATTATTAAACTGCAAAACGAAGACATTTCATGGAATTACAAAAAGTAAAATAATTATTTATATTATGTCTATTTTTTCTTATTTTTAAACAGGTATTAATTTGTTGCTGAAATGTCCTATATAAATATAGAAAATAATATAATTATATAGAAATATAATATTATAATCATTTTATTTTTTTTTTTTGCTCTGCATAAATTACTTATATTAATTATTATTGGAAGAAAATAGTCAAATATTATTTTTTTATTTTTTGGAGGAAAATGGACAGTGGATGAAAACGGTATCTCGTTTTTGAAGGAAAATGGTTACGGCCACATAATATTATAATATAGTCGGAGAATATCTTGACTCGGATAACATTCCGTGAATATTTTTTGCCCCACACATCACAGCATGATATACGTACAAAGTATACGCGTGTTCGACGATATGAAAAAACTACTCTACACACACGTTGAGTTCGGGCCGGCGTGCAGTACACGTAATAACAATAATATCATACAGCAAGTCCGCGATATTGGACGACGAAGACGACGGATCGAAAGAGTAGTTACTTTACTATACTCTACTTCACTATACAGTACTACACAATATTATACAATATTATTGTTTATAACTGTAAACCGCACGTGTACCCATTGTCGGTGGGAATGGGAGTGCAAGGGGTCGTCGTAGTCGGTAGATTCTCAAGTGATTATCTTTTACTGATTTTTATCACTTTTACCAAGGGACGAGGGTACCTGCTATTATTTATTTGTTTATTAAGTAGTACGGGCTGGTATTATTAATTATAATATAACGTCATAATATTATTATATTTTAGAATACCCATTGAGATGTTCAAAAATATTTTGTACGGACATTTTGTGTAACAACCAAATCTGTCATTAATTAAATATATGTATAACACATTCGTAAAGCTCTATCAAATATAAAAAAAAAAAAGGTTTTATTATTATTATTTTTCAGTGAATATACCAATAGCATTGTATTGCGTGCAATTTGGAATATAGTAGCTAATAAAAAATAATTTAATTCAAAATGATACAATGAAATAATAAATGAGATTAAATTGGGGGTTGGCGAGATGAGCGATCATAGAACTGAGCCCATACAACTAGCTTATAATATAACAATTTATATTACAAATTATTAAACTATTTTTATTATGAATGATAAAAAAAAAATTTAATTGAAATGATGATAGATTAACATTTTTGGTTGACTGAGTTTATTACACCTAATATACATATACGTTAATATTACGTAAAAACCTATATAATAAATTTTATTTATTTTGTCATTTAACCATGTAGTAACCTTTTTTAATGTAATGATAAATGAAAACACTAAAATTATAAATAGTTTGTGCTTTTCACTTGATATAATACAAAGTGTTACAAAAAACAAAGAGAGGAACTCGACATAAGCCACCTTATTAGAACAAATCTTGGTCCAAATCCTACAAAGGAAAGAAAAACAATAGAGTTATTCAAAACAATAAAAATATTAAACCTAATATAAGGACAGATTAAACAATTTTAAAACTTTTCTTGTTTAAATAATAGTTTATTAGCTATTACTTTTATTTTTATTGAATTTTATTTCATTTAATTATTTTTTATTATTTTTTGTATTCTTCTTTAATTTGTATTCTTTTCTCAACTTTGAGTGAATGGGTCACAATTAGAATGTAAACACATGTACAAATAATGTAATGATAATGGCCTTAAATATTGAAGCAGAAATTTTATTAAAAAAAAAATTTCAAGATCAATAAAAAAAAAAAAAAAAAAATACAGAGTGTAACAGAAAAATATGAAGAATGAAATAGCTTGTGTTCCAATCAGTATTTTTTACATTTTTTTGTTTCATATAATTAATAGACGCTTGCGCTGTATCTATAATAAAAAAAAAAAAAATGTTTTTATTTTTTAATAGTGAAAATAAAATTTTATATAATAAATAGCTAATTTGTAAATATGGTTTTTAGAAAAATTATGATAGTAAAAATATCTTTTAAAGTGCAATCGTAAAGTTTGTACAATTTTTTGAAATTTTTGGAAATTTAAATTATTTTCTCCTTTATCGTAATAAAATAAATCACTCTCATCAGTTATTACCAATAACTATATAGTTACAATGACTATTATCGATTTATTTTTCTTAGAATTTCTGAAAACTTGAAAAAATTATAGAAAATAACCAATTCACTTTAAGGAATATTTTCACTATCTAAATTTTTCTAAAAATCATATCTACAAATTGGCTATTTTACATTTTTCAAAAAAATTTTTTATCAAATTTAAAATTTTTTATTTTCATTTTTTTTTTATATTATACATGTAGCTTAAGCGTCCATTAATTATATGAAAAAAAAAAATGAAAAAATATTGATTAGAATACAGTTATTTCATTTGTCACATCTTTCTGTTACACCCTGTACTTAATCATATTTTTTTTAAATAAAATCATACAAACGTCATCAAAACATTTCAAATTTCCGAAAACATAATGTTATTAAAGGAATCGGTCGTTGTTGATTACCACTCCGGTTGTCGAGTGTTGGTGGGGCTATGGGGGAGGGACATGGATATTGTGTAGAGTCCTCCGGCAAAGAAAAAGCACAGATGAGAACTCTGAGATCCATACGGAGAGGACGTCGGTAGCGGATGACTCGTATGCATAAAATATGATAATATGGAATAATATACTATGTCGAGTAGGTACGCGTATCGAGAACTACGATCGCGCGCGTGACTTGCAGGCGGACTAGGATATGACGTCGTGTTATTATTATTATTATCATCATCGTCGTCGGCAGACGATAACACTTCGTATCATAATACAGTATAGGGTATACGTATTATATTAATATAAAGAGGCATACATTCTAAACGGCCGGGTAAATTTTCTAAATCCCCTCACCGCGCATTTTATAAATTTCTAAAATGTCCAGAATATTTCGAACGTTTGCGCGCAACGGTCGTCGCGTCCGAATTGTTGAAATAGACAGAAATCCGATTCGATTCCGATGGAATATTATGCATTATAGGTGGTAGGTACCTACGGGAGTAACTACCTCCGATTTACAGTTCTATGACGAATTAATATTGACTCGCATTATGATAATATTATATGATGTGTGCGTCTAATTACGTCATTCTAATGACGAAATTCATTATAGACGTCATTTGTACATTATCCAGTTAAGGTGAAACTGGTCGAAATGTGCATGTTTGTACACACACATATATATATATATACATAGGGTAGGTTTATGTATTACAAATTCATAAATGTATAATAATTATAATTATACAGATTACTGGACAGTCAGAATTATGCTTCGCGGATATCGCAGTCTCAGAGAACGTAATTGATCGGGGTAAATGACCCAACATTTACCCAGGTAAACTAGGCGGCAAGAAATTAACCGATAGTTCGGGCGAATTTGCATTTAAGAGGATGTCGCACACATTTTGTTTCCTCCCTCTGCAACCCACGTGCAACGAAGCAAATTTGTGTTCAGTAGGACCAATATTTCGTTATTAAGTTTCAAGAACATAATTTATGTTTATTTGTACACTTGTTTTTTTACAATATTTCAATTTCCTGCGATATATTATTTTGAATAATTATTGACGGCTTATTATATCAACAATTACAGAAATCGTACTGTAGTTAAAACTAACCGAGAGGCCTTATTACAATGTATTGGAGATGTTATTCATAAACATTTTATTTAAACAACATTATATGTTTATTATATGTATATAAACAATGTAAGGTTTTAGGAATTTTACCCGAATAAAAACCACTCAATTCAAAACGTTAAATGTAAATTATCCTATATGGGAATTTGAATTGTCTTTTCCGTTTAAAATGAATAGATTTAACTCAAAATCACAAAAGTTTTAACTGAACTGCGTATATGTAGTACAGTTTAATTATTTTTCGCATTAAGGAAACACAATCAGAACAAAAAATGTTAAAACTTATTTGATTCGTAATAGTTGAGAATGCTATTTAAATAGACAATTTACACTGAAACCGTATTATACTCATCCACCTAAATTAAAACTGCATGTGTCAGATATTTATGTTCGATTTACAGAAAAGAAATCAATTTCAGAACATAAAATGGTTGACATGCATTCACTGCAAAAAAATTCGGTAAAATGTGTAATGAATAAATGCTTATTTTGATATTATGTTTCGTTCGGCTTGGTGTCAGTCATAATGAATTATTATTCTGAGAAATAAAATTATCAGCATTTCTAAAAATAATAATATCAAACACTCTAGAGTGTTTATTAAAATAAAAATGGCCAACATGTGCAGTTGAAATAGTCAAAATTGATTCAAGAATAAATATTTTCGATTTGCATTAGTTAATATTTTTGTTCATAATGTTTTAAACATATCATTAGCCAACGTTGAACTATCTAGGTAAAATTAATAAAGCGGCGAATAATCTTTAAATATTATTTTTAAGTGCACTGTTGTTAAATATGTGCACCTTTATAGGTACCTAATTAATGCTTAAGACTCTTCTTGAATACAGTAAATCTTATCAAGTAAAATTCAACCGTTTTTATTTTCCTGTTGTTGATTAAATTACATTGACCCTTTGTTAGCATTAAACATTACGAGTATAACATTCTCTAGGGAAACTTTGTTTCTCTCATTTTGCTTTATTTTTGGCCCATTTATTTAACATTATTATTTCATTTTTTATCCTCGGAATATTAAACATTACTGTATAATAATAGGCTGGTAGAAGCTATTTTTAAGACATTTATTTTAATTATTCGACTTAGCTCGGCAACTTGTACCGAGCGTATAAAAACAATTATATTACCACAGTCCTAAATGAGAATTATTACGAATGTCAATCTATCTAACACCAAACAGTGAAAAATATTCGGAACTACATAGTAAAAATTAAAGGTATTTAAATAATATATGTAACGTGTATGTATAATAATCAATGTGTGAACAAGAATAAATATTTTAAAAATTATTATCACACGTCATTGGATGGTTTAATTTAACGCGGATTAAAAGAAATATATATATATACAATATACATGTATAGTCTTTGTTTTTAAACCTAAGAATTTATTCATGCTTAGACAATAGACACCAAGTTAAAACTTTAAACTGTTTAAACACTATGATATTGCATCTTCAAACTTGTTAAACAAAATTAAAATCCATTATTTCCCCTTTTAACAGAGACTACACACAAACTATAAGTAATTTAAAAAAATATTGTGTTAGGGTGTAATAATTTATCGAAGTTAAATGTTTTTTTTCCCATTCGTAAGATATGTATAATCCCATAATTCAGCGGTAGTCATGAACATGACGCGTTATGAGCGTAAACTACTATTGATTTTATCAATATTTATTTAAAAAATTAATGGTTCTATATTATAAACTATAATAATATTATGTTATATTTATAGATTATTATAACGTTGCTTCTACTGAAACGGCAGGTGGAGACGATTAACTGTATATTTTATTAATGTCACACGGTTCTGTCGCACTATCCTGACATTGACACAGAAAATGAGCACAAAACATCTTATCAAAACTTTCGTATTGTTTACCTATAGTATGGCGTATTATAATAATAAAGTGATTAAAGCTCGGTAATAACTATATGCAGCCCTCGCACCGAATTGGGCATACGGATTTTACATTATTATTATTGTTATTATACCTACGGCGGTTAAGTGATACGTGAATGATAATAGTAATAATAATAATAATTTGGGTCAACGTATAATAGTCGGGCATATGTGACTAAACACTATGAGTACCTATATAATAGCCAGTTCACACGAAATGCGACCCAAATCTTGGTAGGTAACCTTTTTTGCTCAAATGTCCTCCCTCATTACCATATTATAGCATCACACTCATAACACAAGTCATTATATCGATGTAAACTTTATCGTACCATAGATTGTTATATTTAATATTATATCTTTTCGTACTATAAATTATACTAACATTGATTATATTAGAAGACATATTACATTATTATGTTAGGAAAAATAATATTATGCGTTATCGAATACTGATCGTAGATGAAGTTTAGATTAGCACAACATAATCAGCTACGTCTGTGCAATAGGTATATTACTAGCACGCTTGTATTCGAAAAAAAAACATATTAATTCAACATTATCAGTGAAAAAGGAGAAAAACAATTTTTATTTGGGACGTATTCAAGTTTGAGTTAAGAAAAAAAATCTAACAATAATTACAAATAAAATTCAAAAAAAAAAAAAAAATGATGTAACTTCAATTTTATTTTGAAATCTTTGCTTAATTTTTTTTTAATATTCAAACTATCGACGTAAGTTATTATTTAATTTTACCGGAGGCAATATTAGCATGAATGAAGTAAAGCGAGTAAAATTATGGTGATACAGTTTTGAAATTGGCAGACAGTTCTAATGTGCTCATACGGTGTATAGGTACATAGTACATAGGTACGCATTAATATTGAGCAAAAAAAAAAAAAACTAAGAAAAAAGAAATAATAATAATAATATTATAGTTGTTGTCACGGCCATGATTATCGTTGCTTTTGACCCGTTTTCGGAAAATACGGTTTTTTTTTTTTTTGATCAATGCGTCCTTTACTTGCGTATATAATATACAGCCATAATATGTGTACGGCGGCGACACGCGCGGTTGCAGTCTGAAGGGTTCTTATGTCTGGTTTATAACTGCGGCGACAGTGGAAAATACTATATAAAATAGCCCGCCGTAACCCGTATACGAAAATATTGTGTACTGCCGTGAACGCGTACCCTGCACGTGAATATTCACGGGTTGCGGACAAGTAAATTGATACGAACCGCAACCGCCGATTTTAATTACCGGTGACACATTATTATTATTATTGTGGTACGAATGATGACGATATTTTCCTGATGAAATTCGTTTTGTTTTACTCGCCGCCCTTTAAAATTTTATATAATATTCTTAATATTATTGAAGATAACTTTTTTTTTGTTTTTTTGATGATATTCTACTGCTAAAGCGGTTTTTTTTTTATATGTTTATTACGTTTATATTATTATTGTTACGACTGCGCAATAAAACCGAATTTCCTTTCAATGTAATTTCAAACATTCAAATTCGTATACCATTATTATTATTATTATTCAAGACATATATTTAAGTGTCTACTCTCGTTGTTTCGAAATGTTTCAACCCTTTTGAAAATATTTTTTTTACATAATTTAATGTCATTTCAAAACAACATTTCGGAAAAAAAATTATACTTTTTACTATTTTTTAAGTTTTTTACTTTTCTGAATGACACCATATTTTTTTATTTCATATTCAAAAGCAGAATACTATTAGGAGTATTTCAATTCATAATAATCAAATTTTGGATAAATAGTTCATTAGTTATAAGTATTTAAAGTATATAGATCAGCGGAGTAGTGAATAGTATTTTGTGAGATGCCCATCATGTACCACTTACTTCGTTCATCTAAACTTTAAATTTTTCTAAGTTTTAACTATTGAACTACTTGTCCGAAATTTGATGTTTAAAATTCAAATATTCCAAATAATATTCTACTTCAAAATATGAAATAAAAAATGTATAGTGTCATTCAAAAAAGTAAGAAAATTAAAAAATAATAATGTTAAAAAAAGTAAAAATTACAATTTTATTTCAGAAATGTTGCTTTGAAATTACTTTCAATTATGTAAAAATAATATTTTTAAAAAAGTTAAAACTTTTTAAAATAACGAGCGTAAACACTTAAATGCATCACTCTGTATAAAAACAAATACATACATATATATATATATATATATATATATATATATATATATATATATATATATATATATATATATAGTTTTAATAACGTATAATAAATCCAAAACATTGTATTGATTACTATTAAAATGTTACGGTAAACAGTTTTCATAACTTTCAATATAAGTTCGTATTCTCGACATAAATCGGAATTAGTAAATTGTTTGAGATGAGATAAACACATCAACAAACATTTTATTATATATCTCATTTTATATTATATAACAACAACAAACTTGAAATGACATTTATTCAAAGTCGAAAGAATTTTAAAACAAAACGTATTGAAAATAACATATTTTAAAAATAATACAACAACAATAATATGTAAGTATACTATTGCAAAACAATTTGTAATGTACTCCATTATACATTTATCCGTAGTTTTGAACAACATTAAGAGATTAATCATGGAAACTATTTTATGACCCCGCGAAAATAGACTGAACGGAATAAAAGACCAACGGGAGGAAGTTTGCGACGTTTCCTAAAAGTTTAAAAGTGCCGTTATACAGATTCCGTGGCAAGTTTGTGTATTTAAGACCCATGTTCACTTTCTAATTAGAAATCTCAAACCGTCTTGACATTCGGAATAGGTTTGAAAACGAGAGTGCACTAATTCTTTTTATGCGTTTGACCCGAATGATGGACGTCATTAGCGTCAAAATACGACGAAAAATTTGGTTCAAACATATATAGCAGGGATGGCAAATCCATGGCACGCGAAAAGATTTTGTGGGCACTCGAAAATTTTTGCTATTTTATATTATAATATATATAATATTATAGATTATAGAATATAGGTAATAGGTAAAAATATTTTGAGCATACGGCTTTTATCGGTCATTAACGATTATTCAATTTTATCTGTAGATAAAATAATAATACCTATATAATATATATTATCTATATTCTATATGATATTGCGTTTAGTATGTTATTTACGTACGTTTATTGAGAGTAATAAACCTACCTCAGTAAAAAAGATTATTCCACTTCAAAAATAGTAGCATTAGCTGTTTTGTTTATTTTTCTACAACTTATTCATGCGAGTCACTATTTTCAAAAATGAATTTTATAAAATCTGATTTAAGAAACCGACTAACTGATGAATGCAGTGTCGCATGTACTTTATTAAAAGTAACTAATTATAAACTAAATATTAATGAATTGGCATCAAGTGTTCAACAACAAAAATCACATCAAAATAAATAATTAACAAAGCAATATTATTACAATTATTATTATTTATTATTATTATGTACCTAAGCTAACATTTTTATACATTAATTATGTAATCAAATTATAATATAACAAAATATAATTTTTTTCACGGCACGCTCTAAAAAAAAAAGGTAATTTTGGGCACGCAGGTGTCAAAAGGTTTGCCATCCCTGATATATAGTATATATACTGTACACACACATATATATTATATTGGTACTATATATACTGCCATACAATGACTTAGTGACACACTGCACAAAAGGACACTTTATGGTCAATTCGGAGGCCCAACTTTAAGCTTTTAATTTTCGCGCGAACAGCTTTACTTCTTATTTAAGTTGAAAGTGTAGATTACATCAAATTTAACAGGGTGCTGAAATGTTCATGCATATCATACGCTATTGGGACGCTGATAGTTTTGACACTGATCCAGATTCGAGGGTTAAAGGTCACTTTAACTTAACCCTTTACACAAAATTGTTACATCAATATAATTAATGCAATTTTAATTAGTTAGGTACAGAGTCAACTTATGATTTTATGATCAATTATTTCAACGAACTCGTATAGCTTAAAATACATCATATGACTACAACTGTCTTGAATAGGTATGTTTTTCATCTACAGTACTGTCATACATTATTGCTATTTCTTTTATGTCGTTCCTATTTTTCGTTTTTCATAAAAATTATTTCTGGGCAAAAATAAACATGCGAGTGACGTCGTGTCCTACGTGAATGCAGCGAGTGCGGCAAAAACCAAAACAGCTTTCATTTTGATTCATTACAACGTAAGTGCAGTGGAACAGCACGATCAGAGTACAAACAACGCCAACGCTCGCTACATTCATCTGCTAGAACACGGCGTTAATGTGTAAAAAAGAGTTTAAATTAAAAATTTGACTCACACATTCGTAAAAGTAGAAGTATCGGCTATAATATAAAGCGATTTAAAAAAAAATGGAAATTATTGTAGAAAAAATGTATGAACGGGATTTAAAGAGTTTAAAATTTAAATCACTCAAATTATTATAGTAATTTACTCATTTTTCGTTTACTATAAATATGAACTTTTCACTATTCTCTTAAAAGCTGTTATAGTTTTAACACGCATTATTTGCATTATTTGCATTGACTTTTTATTAAATTTTATTGCGTTCGATGCGTCTGCAGATAACGTAATGGTTTGAGTCGTTTACAACGGGTAAGAAAAAGGTGTCTATATTCAAATGGAACCTTTGCAGCCATAATTGAAATAGAAAAAAATATCATTCGACGACCGACTTGGTCGCAGCGCTGTATACAGAGCGGTTCGCTTTGCCAAATAGATGGACAGATGTACTACCGCGTGCTACCGTATAAAATAAAAATAATAATATTATTATTTATATTGTCCATTATATATATATAATCCGTTTGGAACGGAATGTCGTACACGACACGACTGTCGTAGGCACATGAAATATTATCTTACGTGCCCGCCACGACGACAATCTTTGATTTGATTTTACACGGATACTACTACAGCAGCAACAATCTTTTGATAATAATATCCCCCCTCTCCATGTCAAAGCCGCACTGCTTTTGCGATATTTTATCATTTATTTATAGATTCAATAATTTGTTTCATCACAACATCATCTCGTTCTCGACAAGCGGATACCGCATCCGCAGCAATCGTGCAATCGTTATGGATTCATACGAACGTCTCCGATCACGTATATACAATATTATTACGATTACAATAATATGCCATACCATAAAACTATTTATGTTGCATTATACGATGGTAGTATTATTAAAATATTATATTATATTATGTTTCCTTTGCGATACTATACATCAGCGTCCGGCGAATCTTTGTAATGGCGCTTTGCGTTATAGAATCCGTCCGGACATAATACATTATTATACAGCGTGCTTTAACACGCAAACATTAAATATTTTGTGGAAAACCGCCGAAACTTCATAATACGCGTAGGTACTCTGTAGTGTTTTTTCTACTATAATTATTAATCGGTGTTTCGAATTTTGCTTGAACATACGATTAATACAAGTTTTAACGTATGAAATCTCACGACAGTATAAAATATTTTGATTTTTAAAATTTCTACAAATGTTTATTTTGTGAAAAAAAGTGTGAATTGCTTCGGTATTTTCGCCATTGAGCGAGTACTCTGTTCACTGCGTCACTCCATTCGTACTACAATAAAGGCCGGAATAAAAAATCTATACTCTAAACAGGCAGAAAATGTATCGATTTAATTTAAACAATATATTACGAGCATAATATTGTATGGCACAATAATATTGCTTTCAGTGTACTCCAATAAATCCTGGAATATTACATTTTTTCGATATGATAAAATTCGAGGACATATTTAAAAATCAAAATATACTAACACTTAACGTTAAATGAGAATAAAAAATAATTAATGTACCGTTAGTTGAAACATGAGATTTTATCATAAAATGTATTATATTGATCAACAACAATTTTCATTGAATTTGAAGGACAAAGCTTTATTAATATTATAATATGTGACTATATTTTCATCCTATGTTGGTTTTTATAAAATAAACTTTGAAAAACATTTAGATGCACTTATACACATACATAAAAATGCTTTATGCTTAAACTATAAAAAAACACTTCACACATAATGGTCAGAAAAAAAGAGTGACAATAAAAATATACGTATATACAAAACTTACAATAAATTGAACAGTATATGTTGATTAGAATTGAATAAACTATGATAAACTGCACGAAAGGATGTTTTCAACGGTGTATTGAATCGGTTTTTATGGGAATATGATATAACTAAAACTGGGACCCTGACGTAACTCGAACATTTTATAGAAATTTGTCGCTATAACAATTCCACGGTGTTCGTGTGTGTTTGTAAAATTGTTACAGATTTAAACGCATAAAAACAGTGCACCTTAACCGTTCGAAAACTTTTTTGAGCGCTTGACTTCTGAAAGGCAAAATCTAGAGAAAAAGAGCGAAAGAAGAAAGATTGAGAGATATTTAATTTCAAATGGTTATATTTTGTCAGTCTACATTCTACAAGACTGGAAGTAAAACTATAATTTTGATAAATTTATAATTTAATAAAATTGATACATATTTTTAATAGTGGATATAGAATGCTTGAAATGGTTTTGGTGCGCATGTGACTAAATAATATTATATTACGTTGTGTTCACTTTTTGTATTTTAAATTATCTTTTTTTGAAAACGAAATTAATTACACAACAACAAAACACACATGCACACTAACGGTAATATTAATTCGAGTAAATAATTTACAATAATATTAATAAAATGTATTTATGCACCTGTTATTATACTGTGTACGATTTTAAACTACTGAGTTTAATTTAAACACCCAATGCAATAAAATTAATTGTAAGCTTTCGTTTTAAATGCGTATATATATTATACGTAGGTAGGTATCATGTTTACACGTATAATAATTATTATACATTATGCGTTTTGATAATATGAATTAACTCAATAATGCGTATGTTTAATCCCAATTCCTGGTGTGAGATTTGACGAATCGAATTGCTTATTTAATGCGAATTAAAAACGGGTTTACACAATACTTATAGTCCATTTACAACACTGCCCATATGTAATTAAGTGAAATACGCGTTAAGCTCGTCTTCATATAAAAAAAACACACACACACACACACACACACACAAATTTCTAAAAATCGCCTTCAAATAATTTAAAGGTACGTTTTCAAGAATGACGATGATCCATAACTTTATGCGCATTATAACATTTGGAATATTAACAAATGTCATAAAGGTATGTGTACGTATTATTAAAAAACGATTTGGTAACGCGTACGAAACGTTTCGTAACAACCATATAATAATATTACGTTTATGGTAATATCATCATTAATATATACATTTGTTTTTTTTTATTAACTATACTCATTGTACCTAAACGTTTTCGAGATTGATTATTATGTCTCCGACGAAGGCAAAAATAAAATAAAAATAATATAATATTACTCTTTCTCTCCTTCCTTCTATTTCGCAGAATTTACATCGAGTGATTATTTTGAATATATGTGGGGTACCTACCTACCTATCTACATAATTCAGCTAATTTAAGTATACCCACACGTTAAGGCCGGTAATTAATTACTCGTAAATGCAAGTAAATTTCAATTAGTCCTGTGTAAATGTAGGCGCACGCTGCAAAATATTTGTGTACATTGACTTTTCCAACACGATTAATTTTTACAAAACAATATTGGCGGCACGGTCGGATGTGTGTTGCGAAACATTTTCAAAAGGATACAAATATAATATAACATTATATAGTAAACAGACCCCTCGATAGGCAAAGCGGTATTATAAATAAAGCAATAGAAACGGCTTAAAAGTAAAATTCGTAAATATAATACCGTCCACTGCGTAAATAGTTTTAAATTTTAAACAACATTTTTATGAAATATGTTTTGTGTGTGTGTGTTTTTTTTTTTTTTTTGACAAAGAAAACGTAATAATGTGAATTAAAATAATATTATGACTAAGAGCCCTAAACACATATTAAAATATGCATTTATTTTTTTTATTCATAAAGTCAATATGATTTTCTGTTAGATTGTTGTTTTATGGAATAGTAAACTTGCATTAGAAAGAATACATAGGTAGTAGATAATATTATATGAAATAATATTTAACAAAAATATATATATATTGCTTTTATTGTTGCGAAAACATTGTACAAAACAACTGACATTATTAAAAAATCAAATTGTAGTGATCATATTTAAATGACACGGAGGTATACGGAGGATTAATTTTTATTTATTAAACTATTTTATCTTTAAATATGCATAATATAATACTAAATAGTTATGCTTGAGTATGCAAAGTACAATATTTTTAATTTTAATTCCTGGGATTACCAACCGCATATTTTATTGGCATTCTATTTAATGAATTTAGAATACAATAAACTCTTACACAAACATCTATATAGCCCTAGATATAACTTTTGAATCATCAATATTTTTTAACAATATAATCATTTATTTATTAAATTAAATAAATGTTAACTTGAAAAAGTAATTATAATGAATCGGTGACTTTAAACCAATCCGTATAACTTCAAATGTATATTCTATTTTATAATGCACAGTAGAATATACTAGAGAATTATTGTTTTTTTTTTAAATTAAATGTACATACATTAAAGTAAGTATATATTATAATATAGTATTGTGAAAGTAGAACAATCGAGTAGATTATGTATTGTAATTTTGCATGTAAATATTCAATACTATTCAATAAGCAATAAATAATATGCATTGTGTAATTGTAGCAGTGTTGTAGAATCTTAGTTATAACTAAAGAAATAATGTAATTTCACTGTAAAACTATTATTTATTCGTATTAAGTTAAATGAAGAATTCAAGAGTCCAATTATAATACTAATTACGAATTAAAAATGTTGGTATATAAAATATACGTTTAGTACAGGTACTCCAAATTAATAATATTAAGAAAATTATAATCCTTTTTAGTTTATTAAAAACAAAAATGTTGATATAATATTATAATATCATTTTTTTTTCTCAAAACTTTAGTACCTTTATTACTACTTGAGTTTATATTTAAATATTAACGTTAAAATACGCTTTTAAGCAATTTTTAATTTTTTTTTTTTTACTTCAAATAGTACATTTTAGATTATAGAACAATGATTGAATATTAGGTTACTAATAAACGTTGGTAATTAACAACCTTGAATTCAAATCGTTTTAAAATATCGTTATACATTGAATAGTTTATACATGACAGTACACAAATATCTCATATAATTTATTTTTTTTTAATTTAAACATATTCTTCTAAACACTTATCATACGACAATGTTTAAAATAATTATGCCGAAAAGACAATAAAGTTTAAGGGTATAGTAAGTTTTATTAAATTTACAATACACTTTCGTAGCTATTTGCGTTCTAGCTATTCTAAGAATTAATTTCCTAAAATAGTTTTAATAAAAATATGTCGCATAGGTAGGTTTTCAAAAACATTATTTCAAATCACTGCAGGTCCAACAGTTCTAGCTTTATTTTTACGAGGAGTATACAATTGAATAGAAAATTGCGAAATTTCTTTTCTTTTTTTTCGATGAAGTTGCTAAAAGTGTAGTTGTGTAAATTGTCAATATTTGCAATTCAAACCCTCCAGATTCCGCTCAGATTCATTTTTTAACAATAAATATTATGAATATTAAATTAAAAAAAATACAATCTACACAATATAGGTACCTATTTTTTTTTTTTTTTTTACCACGACTATGGATATATTGTTATATAAATACAATCGAACCGTAATATTTACGGAACTAATCTGAAGTCGAGCGAAAAAGAACAAGTGCACGTAGAAATCGAAATTTCATTTTATTTTTAAATTTAATTTCCTGAATCGTGGAACAGGACAGACACTCATAATTATTATCCATTATTATAATCTTTTTACTACAGAAAATAAACATACAAACATATATTGTATCGTTTATCGTAAGGTGATTTCTTAAACGATCTAAATTTTAATATATACACTAATAAAGCACAGTTATTACATATAAAACCATTATTAAAAAAAAAAAACCGTTAAAATCATTTTTCTTTTTTTAAAAAAATAAATATTTGCTGCTTTGGAAGTTTCGACTACAAAAGATTTTTGCCTACATATACTTACAAAATAATTTTATTTTCAAACAAAGCACATATGTAGTGCATTAGTTGTATGTTGACTACTTTGAGTACTTTTCAATTACCGTGATTTAATTATTGTGCTCACATATTATTATGTTAAAATTTAACTAAGGTCAAAAAGTGGACTATTAGGGTATTAGTTAGTATTAAAACGTTTAATTTATTTTTAACTTTTCAACTTAACTATGTAGTTAGTTACTTTTTTTATTAACTTAATAACTAAACTTTACTAGTTGAAATATTCATTATAATAACTAAAATTTTTCCTGATGATTGAAAAATCATATATATATTATATACACATAATGAAAACTTAATATTAATTGTTTAACCACGATTTGTACAACGGTTCTAAATACATATTAATAAATTAATATTCCTTAATATGATAATTTAATTGAAACAAATGAGTACAACTATTGCCAAAACTACTATAGTTAGTTTGTATTGCAAAAAGGAAATTTAAGAAGAATTTTCGAAAAAATATTTAGTTACCATTTTTTAAAAAAAATGCAGTCAACACCATCACTTTATGTACGACGTGGCCATTAATTTCTTCTTAACTGAGTTAAGTAAATACTGTTTTTTTCCTATTAACTCCAACTTTGTGAATTAGATTAACAAAATCTATGATTGACCAACATAGTGTAGCCGGTATTTCGATTTTTTTACGATGTCGTACTCCATAATATGGTGTCTGCATTATTAATGATTTTGTAAATTTTAATATTTTTAGTTTATATCATCTAATGCAAATTTACTCGTATTAACCATCACAATAACTATCAGATTCCCGATGTAAAAATGCATTTAAGTCGTTACAAAACAACTTTTTAGTAAAAAATTATATTTACCTATATTTATAGTTATCAATTAAGTTTTAAGTTTATACTCTTTTGAATGGCAACATATATTTTAAATTTCATATTCCGAAATAAAATATTATTCGAAATAATTCGATCTATAAAAATTAAATTCCGGACAAGTCGTTTATTACCTAGTTGTAAGTAGGTATTTAAAGTCTAGATAATAACGAGTGTGTTAAAATCAACCGTTAGGTAAAATTATGTAAAATTACATCGGAGGAATTTGGCGTCGATTACCTGTCCTGTCGTAAGTGGCGTCCCGGAACCTGTGCACTACGTCCTTCTCAAGGGCGCCGAACGACAGTTGCAGCCCGTGATTGAGCAAGTGCACCATGCACGCACATGCGATCACCACCCAGCCCCATCCGCCTTCCGGGTAATAGTGCCGGCGGAGGAGTCTCCCCACGTTTGCGGCCGGCGCGGCCATCTGCAGCTGATGCGCCACCCTGATCTTGTCCGGAAGTAAGAGCTGCTGCTGCTGCTGCTGCTGCTGCTGTCCGTCGGCCACGTCCATTAAGGTGGACACTGGGGTAGCTCCACCGACGGTTTCCTCCTCTGGCACGGTGTACAGCATCGGCCACGACCGAGATTTCGACATGGCGCGCGTATTTTTCTCGCACGGACAAGACGTCGTCATTTCGATAGGTTTTTTTTCCATCGCCCTATGCGCTGTACTCTTATATTATACAGTACGCCTACCTATACTACCAAACGTCCAGCTATGGACCGTCGCGAGCTGCAAACGACCGTCATTTCGGCGGATATGGGCTGGAAAACATATAATATGGGAAAAACACGCGTAACTGTTTGCACGCGGTTAGGTAGTCGCGGGTCAAATCTACGAGATCAGACCCGCGCGGCGGCGCCGTCGATTCGCGTAACTCGATTAAAACGTGCGTGTATAAATACTATTGTTATTACAGCGACAGACCGTGGATATAATTAAAACGATAATAATATCGTTATGTTTATGGCGACGAAGTGTGTCCGTATCCGGACTCGGCGGCGGCGTAGCGCGCGTACACCACCACGTGGACGACTGACGACGCGACACGGGTCGTGGTAAGCGTTTGACGGCGACCACGACGACCGCGACGACGGCGGGATACCGCGTGCGTGACGGTCGCGGCGGAGTCGGCGACCTACCGCAACGGTTTTACAATTGCGCACGTGCGCGGTTGGTAAACAACAACGTCGTCGACGTCGTCTTCCTTTTCCTCTTCCTACACTCGACAGTATTCCTCCTCGCCGTGTGCCGCTAGTCTTCCGCGGACCGGAACGGGTGCGAGCAACAACTCGACAACTACAACGGCAGCCGGCGTGCACCGATATGTACCGTCACATTATAATATACGTATATTTTAATATTTAGCCTACCGACTATCGAGTGCAAGTCGCAAGAGTGCAACACTGTACAGCAGCAGTGTATAATATTGTATATACTATGCGACGAAAAGTGTTCTCTGCCCGAAATATCTCCGACAAAACGGTCCGGGTCGTCCGATCGCATAATTCTCGTCTCCGCCAGCCTGCCCGCTCACGACCCCGTCGACCAAACGATTATTGTGCGCTCGCTAGTAAGGGCGCGCAATACAGTTTTCGGCTGATATTAAATTTAATTAATTTTTTATCGCTTCCGGATTGCAACAATATACGTATGTGTGTGTGTGTGTGTGTGTGTGTGTGTGTGTGTGTGTGTAAATTTTGCCATAACGGCCGCCCGTACCAATTATAATGCAACATATGGGTTCGCCGATGCAATTTTCGTTCCGATATATAACGTAGACGTCACGACGCCCGTAACAAACCAAACGGGAAATTCGAAAATTCAATCGAAAATTTTGCTACTGCCACATATATTGTTTTCCATCCGGATCCTGTGTGACCTTTTCAACTGAGAGACTAATTAAATTCAACTGTTAAGTTTATAAAAAAAAGCACAATTTATTCATATCTGATGGTTATTTCATAATAATTGGGACTCGGTTGAATATAGTTGAGTTCGGTTTTTATTATATTTACAAGCATGACCAGAAAAAATTTAAATAAATGAACCATAATAAGTTTATTAGTTATTCATATAATAAATTTATGATCGTTTGAAAAAATAACAATTCTATTATAGTTAGTTTACATTATTCTACTAGTCATATTAAATAGTACCTACAAACACTTGAGATTTTTTGTCAACTCAAATAATGTATGTTCTGTGATTAGTTTTATGTCCATGTGACCAAGATTACTCAGTATACGTGTCGTTATATTGATTGAGATTATAATACAATCTTCAGTTTTATAAAATATTATAAAACGCTATGATATTATAATATGTATAATAATTATACTGTTTGATAATTTATCAACATTTTAATTTAGTCAATTCTTGTTTTAAAAATATGAGTTTGGCTAATTATTACTGACATCATTCTATTAAAGTGATTTAAAGACAACGCAATAAAAAGCACATCATTTAATCTTGAAATCCAATGGTGTTACACATCATCGTTGTCATTAATCTGACGTTTCTCCAGTCGTAAAGGTTCAATGGCCAATTAAACATCCGGAGTTGATCACATCTCTGTTGGCGCTACTGGTAGCCGCAGCTATGCCATCGATGGATGCGACGTTATTCTGGACCATCGCTTTTATACATTATTATTTGAACCAGTTCACATCGTTATAAATTTCAGTTAAGATGACCGTACTTTACATATTTAAAATTTTTTTCATACTTCAAACCAACCTTATCATAATTCGTTTAGCTATGTCTAATAAATATAATATATACTTACCTATAATTTATTCTGGTACAAATAATGATAAATATTTCGAGCACTGTTCGGTTAATGGTTATTACTTATTTAGTTAGTTTATTTGTATATAATAATAATTATAATATAACGTAGGTTATGGAGGTTATTATTATTATGTCAAGTTAACAACTAAATATTTAGTTTAGATAAAAATCAGTTTCAGTTTGTTAAAATATTTTTGTTGCGTCACTTTGTAGATATTATATTGGACCAACATATTTCTAATTTTTTCAATCTGACATATACGTTACCTACAAACGTATTCCGTCTTATTATACCTGTGTGTTCGACATGTACCGCAGCGTACTTAAACCGGAAAAACAACCCTCTCTTCCCCTCACGATTCCAACTTTATGCAGCCATATGTTCTGTATACTGATTATAGTAAACTACGAGACAGCTTTACATGTTGTAGGTGGAATCGTAAAAGTATATTACCTATGTATATAATAATGCATTGACAGCAATCAACATGCGTACTGTATTATACAGATTTATTTGTCAAAGTCGTCGATCATTATTAAGTTATTGTATGAATATGAAACTTAAATAATGTGCATTTAACAATTCCATGAAGAGACACATGAATAATTCAAATTTATTTTTCCTCATTGATTGGACTTGATTTTATTATGCCTATAAATGCAAATAACATGTTTTTGACCGATTGACAAACAATTTAGTTTATGTTGTTAAATCTAACTGTGATAAAGAATATTAATTTTTTTTAAACATTGTCAGAGATTCTTACATAAGGCATATCTATCGGCTAATCCTAATCAACACGGCTCACCAGGAAACAACATATAGTATTTATAGCGTACTTAATACTAGGTACATTAATATTTTTAACGAAAAATTATTATACTTAAAATTGTAACGCCTTTAGGTACTTATAAGATAGAGTACATTAGGTACTCATAACATTATGAAATAGATACAGAAAACCAAATTTGAGTTTATTTTGGCTCATATGAAAACGTTTAAAATATTGAAAAACTCACACTGGGCACTTGCTATACATAAACAAACAGATAGTTTGTTTTCATTTTTTTGTATTTCATTCATTCGAAACTTTCTTTCAAACTATTAGAAATTTGAAAAATATACCGACTGTATTTAAATACATTTTAACCTAGAAAGGTGATGCATAATGTTTTTTTAAGCATGCAATTGTAAAATTAATGGCGATTTCTTTCTCTGATCAGAATTGTAACACTTGTACAATTTTTCCTATTATTAAAAATATATATATATATATACTTATTACACTTATTAGCTTATAATTTATTTGCATTACTGAATACTTACGTGCATAGAAGCAAACACTTAATATATTCGTAGTTTGTACGTATTTCGTGATCATATATTTATGTTTTATCTAATTGTGGTGTAATTAAATTAACACAAATTTAAAGTTTAAACTATAGTGGTTGTGTTGCAAGTATTTCATAAAATAAATGAAACAGAACTATAATTTTTTGTTTTAAATTTAATTAGTAAAACGTATGTAGGTCATTCAATTCAGTTTTTTAAAATAACATTTTAAACGTCATGTAAAACCTATGAATAACATTAGCTATAGCCTATTTTGTATGGTGGGTGGCATGCCTACAACAGGTAGTAACACTCAATTCAAACAGTTGACATGGAAATATTATGTCATTTATTCAAACTACAAAGTATGAAAACTTTACAGTTACGTACAAATAATAACAACAATACTTTGATGTTTTCCTTTTTTTCTTATTATTATTTCACTAATGCAGTTGTGTAATTATTTTTTATTGCAAGCAAATTCGTGTTTTAAAAAGATATTTTTCTTCGGACAACAAACTCGATAAATCATTTTCTTAATGACTTGTTGACACGACTTATTGTACCTTACATATAGAAATTCCTCTGAAAAAAGCCATGTCGTTTTAATTACTTATGATCATTATTGGAATGCTAGTTATATACTTTATATTCTTGCCATAGGTACCAATAAAAATGATAAAGTATGTATTGAACATGCTTAGGCATGCAAACTGTAATACACTGATACGTCATCATATACTATACATACTAACCTGTGCAATATATAATTACATAATATTATAATAATTATATTGATGTCTCAATAATATTATTTTAAGACATGTAATGAGAACAAAAAATTATAATTTATTGTAAACTTATCTATCTATACCTATCGGTTATCCTAATGCACATATTTTACGTGTAATATATACACTAATATTATACCACTTATAATATAGACGTATTTCGATAGAAATTATTTAAAAAAAAAAAAAAAAACTAAATTAACTGTTTTTATAGTAGTTGAAAGTTATGGGTATTATTTTCTTTGGTACAAACACTCGACTATTTTCAATAAGTTTTTTATTTGACAATATATTGACGCGTTGGTTAATATTTTCGTCATGATCGTTATGGATATATTACTGTTTACGTTCTCTTTCGTTCTATTGAATATTGCACAGCATATAAGTTCAAATCAGCCTCAGCTAGACGAGTTGATACATTTTTTTTTATTCTGCTGCAGATGACGGGCATATGAACTGAAATTTAATGGTCACCGCAGATGACTGTGATCGTTATTTTGTTTTTTATATATGATAATATATTATTATGTTTTTTTCTCATTAAACGGTATAGCGTTTACCAAAATAACAAACAAACAACAGTACACTGTCCCCAGACGTTATGATTTATCGATTACCTCTATTTCAGTTGCAGTATACCTTGGTATTATTTAATATCAAGTAGGTATGTATAATTGTTCCGATGTGATTCTGAGAATAGATTTGGTGGAAAAGTCTGCCTGCAATATACAGAATGGGCGTTATTGCGTCCCATTACGAACGCAGTTTAAAAGCCGACAAATGCGGAACGTGACTTTCTATCCATCCGGGAACTTTGTATAATATGTTCGATAAAATTATAAAATATTTAAATTACAAGAAATGCTGTTACACTTCCCGCGACAAACCATCCATTTTCTATACCGTTCCCGAGGTACCTACGTCATAATATTATAATATTATTCATTATGGACGTACACATAATGTTCTTTGAGTGACTGCGCATAATTATAAAGGTGTCGGGTAAAGTTAATATTATAAACTGTATTATTATAGTTCCGGTGTGTTTATTATGTTTTCGGTGTTTCAATCGTGGACCCAGGTGGAAAAGCTGCAATGTGTGTCATAAATGCTAAACGCGTCGTATTTTTTGATTTTACAACAACAAAGCAACTTTCTGATCATACAATTTAAAAACGCCTCGCCTGCATCTGATCGTGAGCCATATTGGTTTTTGAGCACAAAATTGTTTTATAACAAAATAGCCGTCGTAAGAATAAAATACAAATCGTTTTTGTTTGTTGTTATGCAACAAACAAAGTTGTAGGTCTGCAAAAGGCAGGTGCGAGTTTCTTTTTACTATCACTAACAGTGATTTAGATCAAACAAACTGAAAAACATTAATGTACATTATTTCTAAAACCATTTAATTTTTGCCAGTTACAATATTTAAAAGTAGTCAAAATAATGCGCAACCTCTTTCAATCGTTTTAAATAATACATCTTCAAGAAACACGAAATAGTACCTAACTCTATGATATCTATAATATGTTTATTTATATTATATAAATAATAAATGTAACAATTATTGGTACAAATTGATTTTCGAACATATAGATTAAAAAAAAAGTTAGAACGTTTTTTTTATTTACTGCAACGTCTTGCACCAAACTATTTTAACCATTTATATATATATAGTTAAACTAAATATAATTATACTTGGTAGGTAAATATAATTGTCTTATTGAATTAAAAACATATTGTTCAGTTGACATAACTGTAGTGTAGAAAGTGATTTTCGACTGATAAATAAACAACAGAAACGCTAAAAATTCTACTGGGCTCAATAAACATCGTTTTAAAATACTTTTTTTGACTTAAAAAATTCAACCAACTATTTTTATCTAGCATCGTCGATGGTGGTTCTGTCTGTTAATCGTGTAAACAACATTCATATTATGGCAATTTATTCTCAAAGAGATTTATGTGTTTTATTTATGAGTGATTTACTGTTATCAAAGCTCATAAATAATTTATAAAACATGTGAATTATAATGTAGACAATTAGTAGACGTATTTTTTAGAATAGTTTAATTTTAAAGATTTTGTTCTTGAAAACTAAAAATAATAAATTGATATTTGATGAATAATAAATAATTGAAACTCACATTTACTTGGCAATTTGAATTTTAATGAATTTACTAAAAAACAAATTTCAAAACGATATCCGATATTGGTTCATATTAAATTTCGTGTATTTAGATTATGCATGACAATTAGTTTGGTTTGATGAATAATATTAATCATTTTCTGTATCCAAAACTGACATGGGTGATATATACGTTCAAATATTATTACATCATTTAAACACTGTACGACAGTTTCAGAATGTCCATTAAACCACAATCATAATTGATAGTACCGATAACTTAAAGTAACTCTCGTGTAGCCAATATAGCTGTCGAAAATACTATTATTGTCATTATTGTGCGCTGACTTCATAATATATATATTTTGCGCAAAATACGTTTGTACACTTTAATATTAAGATAAAAAATGAATTTACTAGTTTGTACATTATTCATTACATCTGCCGCTAATTTATAATATTGTCAAAACAAAACAAATACATATGCGATTAAATCGAAGTGTCTGCATTTTAGACTACGACAACTAATTAAAATATATGTATATACATTACGTACAGTATATATACCATCAACCTAAATAAACTATAATATTATATCATTACAAAAATACTGTATACAGTTGTATAGATTTTAGTGAGCCAATAGATGATGATCATGGTCGTGTGTGTTTATTTCAGTATCTGTACAATCATAGATTAGATAAAATATACTATTTTATTTATACAAGCAAATTAAATCGAAAATATCTGGTTCAGAATCAAGTAATCATTTTGCAACGAAAACGGTAACACCATAATATCACCGTTGTTCAGATCATACTTATTGCTTTGTAAATGTACGTGACGAATGACGTAAAAATTATTTTGACTAGGAAACGGATTTGTATGCACTTAGCATTATGTTGTTTGGCAATCGTATTATATGACAAGTAAGCACAAAATACGTTTCAAATCGTTGGAAATTGAAATACGAAAAAGTTTAAGGTATATTTTGATACATTATTTAAATTATTATTACATATTTTTCGATTTCGTCTATTTTAATATTTACATTGATTTTTTTGTTAACTACCATGATATATGTATTTAGGAAAAAGTTATAAACGCGATAAGAAAGAATGACATATTGACATAAATATCTATGTATATACTTTTTTAATTGTAACCATAATATATTTGTATATTCAATATAATATGCATTGGTATGTACTTAATTATGTTTATTAAGTTATTTTTATTATATTATAAATAATACATTTTAATTTTCCGCATATGAATATTAT
Source organism: Pentalonia nigronervosa (assembly GCA_014851325.1). Taxonomy (NCBI): domain Eukaryota; kingdom Metazoa; phylum Arthropoda; class Insecta; order Hemiptera; family Aphididae; genus Pentalonia; species Pentalonia nigronervosa. Next base: position 50,633 of record JACXSJ010000473.1, on the reverse strand, counting down.
ATTGCACGTCAGGTGAAAAAAGTTTTAATTCCAACATTATTAATATGACCATTTTTTATAAAATTTAAAATTGTATATAAATTTACTCTAAACGACATTGGATTATGTATTATTTTACTGTTGTCAGGTGATAGTGTTGACATTATGACATTCTAAATGTCCATCCACAGGAAAAATTTTGCATTTATTAAAAATTGTACAGTAACATAAGGCAAAAATGCTATAGCCAATACAAAAACAAAATTATATTTTATTTTATTTTAATTAGGTACCTACGTGCCAAACAATGGTAAAAACGAATCGATAATATAATAATGAATGGCTTGAACACTGCGTGTATCGTACAAAATAGACGAAAATTAAAAAGAAAGACATTAATCATACGGGTTTGGTTCCTGTTCAGTGTTAGACTTTTTTATTAAGTTTACACAGCGCCTCAATATGAAGATGTGTATGTATGGTACTATATGTGTAACTATGAAATATAAATACACTGTGATTCGCTGTACAGGAAGAGGATGCGTAGAAAAATGACAAACGACCCAATTGTTCCGGGTTTCCGTAGTAGAATTAACACTCGGATATCCAACACACACACACACACAAACACACATACAAACTGAGGTTTGTGACTAATGGATTTTATTTCAATTTAATATTAAATTTATCAGTAAAAACCGCAAAATTTACTGCCACGTTTCAAATGTACTGTACAGCCATTTTGTCGTAGGTACAAGAATCGATAGTCTTATCATAGCATTTTGACAATAATATGTTTTTTTTTTATTATCAACATAAACAAATTGTTTTTTTTACTCGATTTTGCTCCCGAATACCAAATACATGTACCTAGTTATACTTAAACACAAATTTCTTCACACGCCATGTTAAGTTGTGGGTTAGACTTTAGGTGTTAGGACAGCAGCATTACGGGATTGTTCAAGAGGGGAGGGTATTTTCAAAATAATATTTATTTTATTCTGCAATCAGTAATATATTAAATATTATAAAGGATTCGTATTTTGTATATGTGAATTTCTGTTGCCGAAAAACATGTTTATAGCTTATAATAATTTTACAAAAATTAAACAATAATAGAATATTAGACCTATATATATGACACAGCTCAAAAGCGACCTCCCAATCATCTTTCTCAAGGTTTTTCTTAAAAAAAACCTTTCTCGCCAAGTATCCACTACGGAGTTAAGATACACTATGAATTATGACTTATAATTTATGAGCAATACAAATATCCAAAATTAATGTCAACATTTTTCAATCGATTTCATTGATATAACTAAGAAGTAAAAAAAAATTGCATTTCCACTGCTCCTAAACACCGATAAGTACAAAAGTCGATGCGGTCAAAACTGAATAAACGACTCACGAAATATCATTAACATTATCTGCTGTATAACAATTTGCAATAATCGTAAAAATATCATCACGAATTAATTTATTTATCTAACGTATTTGGCACTCGTCGCGTTACATATTTTATCCGGAAATCATAAAAATATAATAGTGAAAAATCACGTCGGATATGAAAAACGCATTTTTTTGAAAATTATTATATAGCATAATAAATAAACTTCGAATGCCGGAATTTATCTTTCTCTCGAGGACAATATAATTCGAGTGTTAAATAAGATCGGCTACTTCGGGTTGTTGCAATTAAGGGATGAAATTCAAGTGAACACTAATTCTGAATGTTTTAGTAACTTTTTGAAAATGGTCGAGAAGAGGGACTTGGTGAGCACCGTAAGAAATAATTTCATTTTTCCGATTGTTATTAACACAATACATCATAATATTATACGGAAACACGACTTTCGTGCATACATTTTATGCACATATCAAATCAAAAAAAAAAAATTATCGGTGTATGATATACACAAGACCGAAGATCATCGTGATAAAATGCTCGACGAATGGTCATATTAAGCCAATTACTGGTATATATAGAACGAAAACGTATACTCTATCGCATGCCACACCGAAAAAGATTAATAAAAATTTGTCCGGTCAGCGATTCTGTTGTGTTGAACATTTATCTTCAATTCGCACACACCGATTATGGAGCATAGTTATGCGTAAATCTCATTTTTAAATTTTAAGACGACCGTTATCATTGGATTCGCATAAACGGTTCTGTTGAAATGCCAATTTAGAATTTCAGATTCACAGAAAATGTAATATATTTTCAGGAATAAAAATGTTATGTTTCAAAAGGCATTGGACGTCTTCCATTTCTTAAGTAATTTAAGTACCAGCAATGATTAATTATTTCAAGATTCAACTTATAAACATAACGTAAATATTTTGATACACATGCAATGATTTAAAATATGTTTTCCGGAAACAAAGAAAAACATACTTTTTAAACCAATAGCTCAGCTTGGAATCTAAAACTATGTCAAGTATTAAAAGTAGAACTCAAAGCGCTATCTGGTTGGATGATTCTGCTCAACATCTCCTCACTATACGCAGAGATAAGTTTCGTTTAGTTTGATAGACTAAATTAAGAAAAAAACAAAATATTGACTGAACAATTTTTGTTTCGATTGTTATTAGGTTTTACGAAATTCAAATATAGATTATTACGTAAATATTACAATATTTATTTTGGTTTTTCCAGGTACCTATTTTTACAAAAACGGTTTATTATTTATATTGATATCAGTTTTTAGCTTTTAACCATTTTAATTTATTCGTGTCCTTTAAAATAATGTTTATACCAATGTTCACGTCTTGCTTGAATCCAAACCCTATCATAGTTCCATAATAAATATCGACATACGTAGCTACACATCCGCAATAATTAATTTAATGTTTATCGCAGATGTGTACCTTTTAAAACTAATATTGTATTTAATTATAAAACCATTGACTATACATACGTATACTATCTATAACCAATGATAAAACTAAAATTATACAAGGTGATTTTTTTAACATGCTCACTTTATTTTTTACCTTATGCATTTATTCGAGAAAAAATATCCCTGGTAAGTTCTAATACAAACTGGGCGGCAGTGGTGAATCTAATATTTTATTTGAGGGTGGGAAATGTTTCATGGTCCATGCCTCTGAAAAATTAGAATACTTTTTGTAGGATGATGGATAAGTTGTTTCCTTGTCATTCAAATAATTGAGAGATGTGAAGTCGGAGATTTCAAGATCTAATTATTATCATTGGATTGCAGTTTATATTTAAAATCAGATTTAACGTCGACCAAAACATATATATATATGCCTAACTAACTACCTACAAATAATAAGATATACAAAGATATTAAAGTCATAATTTTTATTCGAATATGTAAAATGCTTGATATGAATTTGTTAATTAAAGACAACGTTACTCGTAAGAAGAAAATAAGATTTCGTTTGGTCTCGTAATTAATTAATAAATCACAGCAGGATTCTTTTTTTGTATATAATTTTATACACGCTTTCAAGCAAAACAAATTGTTGTTCCGCAGGTCCAGCATTAGAATTAAACGTAAAAAATGGTAGCGCTAAAGTATTTCTTTACAACGTTTTTTTATTACTTCCCTAGTAAAAAAGAGAATACTAGTTCCGCAATTTAAACGTAAATTATTGTCTGTGCGTTTAAATTTGACACCTGTTTTTGTTCTTGAGAACTTTTTTCTTAGAATATACTTAGAATACAATTTTAAGGTAGTTTAATCTGATAGTATTTTGCGTCCTTACACAAATATTCAAATGTATAGAATTTCAAGAAATATAATTACATTTTAAATTATTTCGAGTTCCGTATGCTTATAATGTTAGATTTAAATAATAAACTTCTCAAATTAAATGCAATACTCCTTCCATACAAATCTTGCAAAAGCCAATCTAGAATTATGAATCAATTCTAAACAATGAAATTTTAATAAAATACAGTTTTTCATAAATTTACAAACTTGCCTTTATATAGGTTAGTCTATATAAGTTTAGATCTTAAAATCAAAATCTTACATGGAGAAGCAGTAATTTCTTATAAAATATTCGATTTCAGACAATCCTTCCATCACACTCCTTCACATCAATCTTGCCACACTAGTAATTCCTGGGAATATCCCGAAACGGCTTAAAAGAAATCGATGCTGTTATCTTCTAAACAATTCAAAATTAAACATAATGAAATCAAAAGGTAATATCAGCGTTGGATGCCTTCTTCTATCAAGCTGTTCGCTGTTTTTATCCATTTACCACATAAGTGTTTTTTGGGATACACGTTACAGATTGTATGCATTTTTTAAAAATTAAATAATTTTGAGTGATCATAAATGCTTGCTAATACATTAAACCGCATTGCAACCTAATGCAAAATAAAATTAACGAGCATTTTACATTTATCCATGTATTATAGAATCGTGCACTAATATTTTCTATCTCGTGAATAAAAAATATTATATAATTTTACGTTTTTCTATCACATCTCATTGATCAGTTTTCCAAATGCAATTTTTTTATAATATACATTACAGGTAGGTAGTTATTCACTTTTTTTTTCGATAAAATTGCTTAATTCGATTTTTACAAATAATTTCAATGAAAACAAGCGCTTATTTATAGCATATTACAATCATCAGTTTATTTTTACATTTTATCATAATTAAACAATAATTACATTTGTATAATGGATTTAATATCAAATAGGTTGGCACGTAAAATGTTTGTACAACACAATATTTCTAGTACATTAATATAGTTAATTTAGTTTATAGCTATACTTTAGACTAATGTCGTTATAACTGTTAGTATTACATTATATACATACCTACGTCATACAATATAATACCATTCAGTGCTGTGCTCGGTTTCAGATGTATAACTAGTAGTCAGTAGAAAATCGTATTCGTATTATTTTTAGAACACGCGAATATTGATGATGATAATAAATCCACTCTAACAATTGCCAAAATTAACAAGTGCTCGGACAGGCCCTGATACAGAAATGTACAAGTTTTCTCGGAAACTTTTTGTCCAGACAATCGCGATTCGTAATATTTAAAAAGGTTTTCTAAAACTTGGCAATGACAAAACGCTATGGTGTTTCTGAATAATACCGAATCGTTTGTCAAAGTTAAAATATTATTCTAATTACGTCGTGTGTCATTAATTGTATTATTATTATTATTATTATTATTATAAAAACGATATCCGGACAACGTAACCAGACCCTTAGATTTAGTTCAATTATGTTTATCGCTATTTGTCTCACACAAACGGTTTAGTGTTACCGCTTTGTCTTGAATGATACTAGTAGGTACCTAAGTAACCACACGTGATGATTTTGTCCAAAGTAACTGCAACTACCATTTATAAAGGCGAATCTTATTGACGATCTATCAACTTTGTATTATAAATCATACGAATACCGTCAGAAACAATGTTACATCGATTAATTTATCAATATATCGTTAACTCTGTTGACACTTACGAATTATTTATCAATACATTTAAGATTTGAGGTTTTGAATACAGTCCGAGTAATTTATTGGCTTTTTTACGAAGTATTGGATTTTTTTCCTTATAAAAGCTCGTTATTCCAAACAAATATATAAATGAATAAGAAATTTGACAGGAATTTGTTTACTAACAAGGTTTTTGGGAATTTTATTGATTTTAGGTGTTTTATCTCAATTATTATGTTAAGCCATCCATATAATATTACATATTTCAAACATCGTAATTGATTATGATTTATTACCGAGTATAATCGTTGATAACTATTATAGATATCATAGAGAATAATATAACAAATTTAATGTTCATATTTATTTTTATTGCACATATATTATATGCGGGATAATTCATTTAACTGTAAAAATTCGTTAACTTAGAAAGAATATATTATAAAGATTTGAATTTATTAAATAATATTTATTTTTAATAAAAATATATACTTCTAACTATTTTTTAATTTTTTTAACTTTCTTACACATATATTATTAATTTAAAATTCAAAAGCAGAATACTTTTCTTGCAATGTAAATTCAATCAGATTTCAAACGATTATTAGATGATGAACGAAATAGTAGATCAACATTTAGCAGGGTACCCCTATTCAACTCATCAAAACTTTTAATAAGTAGGTACTTATATAAGTTATAATTTATAACTAATTAACTACATTTTGCATAGAATAATCTTCTGCTCTTGAAAATGAAATTAAAATGTATAATATGTATCATTGAAAAAAGTAAAATATAATTGTTTTGTAACGACTTCATCAAATATGTGATCAAAATATTTTAAAAAACTTAAATAATCAATGAAGAGATTAGTGTACTTACTGATAATATAAGGATATTATAAGTGTATATAAATTTTATTAAGCTAGTGCCATTAATTTTAATTTTTAATGTAAATAGTAATAACTAATAACAATTTAGCTTCTAGACAAATGGTTTTTATTTTATAATATATAATTATATATAGTAATTGCTTTGAAACCAAAATAGAAGTTACACTTTGTTTATTACTATTATCAAAGATAAAGATACCTCTTATAATAACTAAAAACTATAACAACTACGCTTTTTAATATTAAAGTTTAAATATTGACCAAAGTTTATGTAATTCTAAATAGTAAACTATACATATTATGATGGTACAATGACGATACGTCTAGATGTTAATGTAAATATTTACGAACATTTTTTTTTTAATCATCATAAAATGTTAATTATTATAATACTAAAGTTTTTAAACATAATTTTTTGTGCCATTATCCAAAAAATAGTTTTAACTTTTAAGTAATTCTTCTAAAATAACATAATTGTTGTGGTCTATAGTGAGCTAAGTTTTTCCATAACTATTATTACTATAGTTAAAATGTTTGCTTATAGATTTTTACGTCACCTAGAAATTTGCATTTTAAGGTACCTGCGATAGTGTTCAATAGAATAGGAGCTATCGCCGTCATGATATTCTAGACATCACGGGGCTCTCAGGCACGTCATTGATGGATTCTAGACATCGAATATAATAGACATCAATACACTTAGTTATAATCGAAAACTTTTTTTTTAACTTTCCTATCCATATTTATATAAGATTCTAAATACTACGTTTTTTTTTTATATTTTTATACTATTTTCAAACAACGTTGTATCCATAATTTTCTCGTTTTAAATTATTTTTTTATACTTAAACTTGTATATTTCACAATAATAATTGTAATTAAAAAATATACCTGTAGATATCTACATGACCGCTATGATGAATTTTTAATTTATCGTAATGTTCATATTATCTACAGAGGTGATAATAAATTAGCTGTTCAAGAATAATTATGAAAAGTAAGGTTATGTAAATATTTTATATTTTTTGGCAATTTTGATGATGAAAACAATACGTATTTATGAAGTGTTGGCTGGTAGCTGGCTGTCAAAAACGTTTTATTTTACGAGCCGAGAGACATTTATTTTCACCTTATTTCTTTTAAATTATTACTCTAGTTTAGACGATACACATTTTTGTAAAAAAAAAACTGTTGTTTATAGTTGATACGCAAAAATTAAATTTATGTAATAGAAATGGATTATTATTTTTATTTATTTTTCTATAGAATATTACCTAGTATTTCATATCAATCATACCCAAATCGGTCTATATCAAAAATAACTTAAGATGTTAAGCAATTTAACACCGCACATAGGGTAAACGACGAATTAAAATTGAAGAGTTGAAAAAGAAGCACCAATCATACTCGCCAATATACTCACCTCCTGAATTTAAAAACCGGGAGTATGATAAAACTAAAACGGATTCATATTTAATGTACATATTTTAAAAATGACTGATGTCCAAATGTTATAATATTGATACTATTTATAATATTAGCATTTTTTTCAAATAATATCATAACAAATAAAAATAAAGATTCCTTCTAATTATAATTATTATTCAATCATTGATTTACTTAAAAAATATATGCATATTATATATATATATATGATTTACATTTTGAAATTATCAAAACTTTAATCTATATAATATATTTTGTTTATATTTAGATTATATTCATTATCGGACTTTCAACTGAATTTAGTGTTAGGGGTGGGGGTCCTAGGACTTTTACCAGGAGTACTTTAACTTAGAAATCATGCTCCTGGGACATGATTCAATATGACTCAATATGCCTCAACATGCCTCCTGGGATAGAATATCCTAGGGTATGATTCGCCCGTTTCACCGGCACGACTTGAAACCGGCCACTCACTCGTGATCCATCGAAGACGTGCGATTGTCTGCCTGTTAGATTTGTTTGCATGCAGAGAAATGATAATGGTGGTGGCGGTTCTAAATCTCAACGGATTTTAACTTTCACCTTCGGCGCTAATGGCAAGTCGATAGTAGTAAACCATAATATCCAAATTTGGAGTTTCTCGTATTGTGAACTTTAAATAAAAGTAAATATTAATAACAGTATTACAATAATCATAACAATCAAAATAATCCAGTGAGTGTTGACTAAATTAATAGTTTTAAAATAAAACATTTGCATAATGCTATATTTAATGGTTAAACTCGCGAAATTATTCTGACTTTTTAATCTGATACCACATCAATCAATTAACATTAATCTCTAAAAACAAAAAATTATAATGCATACTTCATTGTAAATTATTTCGTTACAAACATATTATTATTTCAATTCAAGAGAGACTCCATCGCTATTATTTTTTATAATATACTATAAATAAAGCTATATACTAAGCGCGTTTTAAAGCTTTAAATATTATTTACTTTTTAATTAACAATTTACATTTTCATTATGAACAATTTCAAATTAATTATTTTGTGCAGTGAATTTTAAAAAAATATCTTTATTAATACCGCGTATAACTATAAACCCAACTGTATTTAATTTAACATACTATAATCTATTATACTATTATTAATTATTAATTTGATATAAAAATTCTTATATTGAACATATTTACGTATATGATAAATAAATAAAAAGAAAAAAGTAAATTTTTTATTTAAACATTATTTTGTTGTCTGATCTAAGCCATACATAATCTTTTAAACTAAAATACAAATATTGCCAAAGTTTTATAAAATACGGTGGTGCAATATTTGTTTATTTTACTGAAGTTTTAGTATACTAAAAAAAGTCATAAATCTTTGTTTTTAAAGTAAATTTCATGAGTATTGCAAATATTAATACAATAACATGTGATAATTCACAAAAAAATGTTATTTCATACCTACCATATTTTCTTTTCCTTGATAAATCTTCACCGCCTATAATCATTTCTAATATTTTCGCAGTTCAAAGTTCCCACGGATGAGTGGAATATGGTCGTGTTGACGTTTAGTTAAACTCATCATAATATTAATTATGTAGGTATTTGTGGCCAATCGGCGGAGGTGATGCGTGTCTGTAGATAATCCAAGATACTTGGGTGTTTATAACCTCATCGTCGTTCATACGTATACCGTTCGTTAAGTTATATATAGTTGTTTGTTGTTTGTGACCATAAACGCATGTGCAGAGTTAGGTGATTCGTGGCTTCTGCAGTATTGTATAATAAGTTTAACACGTACAATTAACTATATAATACTTATAATTTCTTATAAAATGTTATTTTTTGATCAATTTTTAAATTAACTTATATCATTTTTCACTCGACATTTTGCCTACTTTATTTTTATCGTATTTTTTATCATCAATAATCACAACAAATAATATATTTTATTATCGATAATGAGGCAAAAATATAGTTATATCATTATAACAAGTCGATTGAAAAAAAAAAATCGTATATTTTTAAAATAATATGATAAAATATATAATTACACGAAGGTATTAGGTCCCGATGCCAAAATTGTATAGGAAAATGGCACAAAAATATAAAAAATACAACAGAATATGCAAATACATAGAAAATAAAATTTTAAACTTCGCATTTAAGTATTACAACACAATTGTGCAGCTTACTCTACTGTATAATTGGACCACATACTATATATTATATACCTATATTATACAAGTATGCAAATGTTGATAACCACGTTCCCTGGTGATAATAGTGATATAATTTAACGTTATAGGTGCATATTAAGAGTCTATTAAAATATAGACGGCCAGTAATAGATTATATAAGGTGCATAAAAAAAGGCGATTGGATTTTCTTTTTTTTTTTTTTGAGAATATTTTTACAATATTTTAATGCTGAGGTACATAAGAAATCGCTAAATATAATATTACAAATCAATAATAAACTAATCGTCCCTTAAACATGAATTAGTGACCCATTATTGTTTCATTAAATGAGTTATCTTTTTATGTGACTCAATAATTTAGATATATGGTATATGCGTATACTGCTTTCTACAGTGAAAATCGGAGATTCACGCTGCGAACACTTTGCTTGGTAAACTTTAAAATTATTTTATCTATGTGGAAATTTGTACGGCACTCCGTCGTTTACAAAATAAAAAATATCTGGAGGAATTAACACGTGATAAGCAGATGCATGCTAATAATGTGATAAATATTTTCAAAACAATTTACTTAATATAATTATATGAATATTTCTCAGGTAAGCTAATGACGCGTGTTGCTATCTCACTCTATACTCTTGTGGTTTTATTTTTTGGTTCACGATGGTAACACAGCAATATTCTCAAAAACGTACGTTTTTCAAATTCTTTTCGAACCAGGAAAATAATATAACTTGCCTATACAATAAGACATATACAGTGGTATGATATTGTATGTATTCGAAGACATATATGTACTATTAAATATACATACATACACTAACTGCGAGCAGTTCAAACATTCTGGTGTTTTCGGTTTATATAAATGCAATAGTATCTATAATCTATCTAACGATTATTTGCTGCCGGATGCGAAAATATTTTTAGTCCGAGAAACGCTTCGCAGATTAATATCTTTCGAAATGAGTCCGAACAAAAAAATTGTGTCCAGCACAAACTGCAGCACTCGAACTATAAACTACAACACTGAACGGCCAGCAGCAGTTGAAGGCAAACTGCACGCTGAATTGACGCAAAACAAAACTTTAGCACACTTTTTACAAGATATAGACAACATTTGTGCAGTTTTCTCGTTGCAAAACGTAAATTTCATTAAGATAACGCACGAGTCTGGAAAACAAACAGTCGATCGGAAGCGTTTTCAATATATATTTCGTTTCCGGTTTATCAGCCATGCAACCCGCAATTCAATCCAATAACTTACAGAACTGCGCGACTCCGGCAAATTTCTAATAGAGAGACTATACGGTTATCGTTTATTGAAAAATATTATAATATTATTATGATAGCCGTGTAACGTTTATGTGTGTTGCACTTATTGTTTGCAGCAGCTGCATTTCGAGTTTAATTTTGTTGTTTACATTTCGAGAACGTTGCTGGTTTCGTTGTGCACGTCGCGCGTAGTTCAATTAAATAAAATCGATTTCTCGGGAAAACTCTGCATGCATATTAATTTTCGTGCACGAAATAATTCCCACAGAAACAATCATAATAATAATGTTATTGTTCTTAATGTCGTTACGAGTCGGGACGTGTAAAATAATCGGAAAAACGTCTACGTAAGACCAACAATTTATTTTCTCCACGCTGCAGCACGCTGGAACCCGTTGAAAAATCGTCGTTAAAATAAACGAGTATGCGTATTATTATTATTATTATTACTATATTGCACTACTGCGACCATTACGGAGTAATATTATTATAAAATATTCGTTCGTATTTATAATAATATTATTATGACAATACAGTATATATTACCATGTCCTGTAACCGATATTAGCTATGACGAAGGATTGTCGGAAAACCCGTTTGTGTTGATCCGCAACGTTTACGCCGTTTTAAGGACGGACGGATTGGAGGGCAGTACTTTACGGCCCCGACAGCCGCCACACGTTGCATTATATCATATTATTATTATTATTCTTTTTATTATTATATACACACGCATAATATTACGTGTAGGTACAGCGCACGGACGCGATAAATAATGATAATATGCACAACAGGGTTCGGCGGCGATATTATGATATATTCGCAACAAGTGGTCGATGCGGTAAACTGTCGTCGTTATATTTTATGACTTATATAACAATAATATATAGTATGCTATATGTGAACAAAGTAGAATTTTATATAACTTTATACAAGGTGATCAATTTAAGTGTTTACACTCATTATTTCGAAGAGACTTATAAATATTTTATAATTTTTATAATTTTTTAATTTTTTTTTTTTTTTTGAACGACAACTTACATTTTTAATTTCATATTCCGTAGCAGAAGTTTTTTTAGATACTTACAAAAAATATAATACGGTTGCACACTTATTGTAAGCGCCCATATTACGATATTAGACATTTTAATAATAAAAAATGTTTATCATTTGTCTGCTGTCAAAATATTTCGATACATAAAAATCGAATTTCTAACAAACAGTAAACTATTATAGTTATCAATATTTAAACTTAAAGATTTTGATGGGCGGAGTAGTTATAGATGAATATTTTCAGGGTAGCCATGTGCCATTGTATAATACACCGCTCATAATCAAAACTTTAACTAGGTACTATTTTAACTAATTTACTGCTCATTCAAATACAATTTTTATGCACCGAAATACTCCAAAACGGTTTTGCTTCGGAATATGAATCAAGAGCTGATGGACTTTATAAATTAAAAAATGGTAACTATAAAAAAAAAAACGTAAAAAATTAATTTTTAAAAAAGTTAAGACTTTCGAAACAACAAATAGACGCTTTAAATGTATAACGGAGATCACCCTGTATAGAATATACAGGTATGTCTGTGTGCATAATATATACGCGTTGTAATAATATATTATTTGATGGTGATGCTGCGCAAGTATAGGTGAATTGCGGGGGGCGCAAAAAAAAACACGACTGAAAATGCGGCTGAAAGTGACTCTTGCCCTCAATTTATAGGCCTACCAAGCAGCAGAGTTTATGCGTTTAATTTGGCCACCGTCCTTTATGCATCTAGCAGAGGGGGAGATAAACAGTTTTTTTTATTATTAAAACGTCTAATATTATTATAATAATATGTACGCATGTAACCGGCTATTAAATTATATTATATTATATTCCTTCGCGCACACGCTAGTCGTAATACAATATAGTGTATTACACTATTGTGCACACGTTATTTCCATAATTTATTCATATTTAGTCCGTATGGGCACAATTTGTCAGAAAGCTTTTTTCCAAAAGTTGATTGTGGTATTGGGTGGAAGGATGGAAGGTATCTTTAAATTCGATGGCAGATCATCTCAGCATGTATTACTATCATATTATACAGAATAATATAAATATTAGCCTAAGTCGTTCACAAATTACAATAATGATTCATTTTTATTACCGAATAGTACGCACCAAATATTGAACATACCCGTATTTAATTTCAATCCATTAGATTATTTTTATCAACCTCTCACTCATAAATTTTAATTGCATATAAAAAAATTGTTTTCACGACTGTAATCGTATATAATCATGTATTGTAATCGAAAATTTAAATGTTTAGACCGACAAGACTTTTTTTTTTAAAGCGTGTCTTTAAAAAAATTGTTGTTGTCTCTTAGCTATTGTAGTCATCTTATTCCAAAGTTAAGCTTGTGTAAATCGTATTTTTTTTTTTATCGAAATGGTGAGTAAATATTTTTGATGTTCAATTGGCTTCCTAATAGCCGGTTTCAACACTTTATTCTAACTGTAATATAATATACACCTATCTGTAAAATGAATCGCGAACATTTCCCCCTAGGACAATTACCTCCTGACTATTTACGGTGTAGTAGGGCATTTCTCCTCTTGATATTTTTAGCCATTTTTATTAATGATTAATTTTATTTTATTTAGATAATCTTTTATCTTTTATATATAATCTTATTTTTTTAAAATTATTTTAATTGTAATTTATATTATTTCAAGTAGTTCAATTAATCAAAATTATATTCATCTATAATATATTATATTTATAAAAATAAAAAAAAAATTACATATTTTATTTAAAAAAAATAATTTTATATTAAATAATAAATAATATAATATTATTAAATAGTAAACTTAAAAAAAAAAAATGAGGGGAAAATGTCCGCATCAAAAATATATCCGGGGAGGGGGAGAAATGTCCATTTACCCTGTAAAATATAACAGCAGTATTAAACTCAAACGAATCCACCCAACCCCTCTATAATATGTTACATGTTATTATGAAGTCTCGTATTCTGTTATAGGTTTATTGTGCAAACGTAATACCTTAAACCGCCAATCATCAATATAGATACATTTATGATGAACGATTGCCGTATAATATTCGATTCGATGCATATATGATGTTTATCGATGATGATACGCTCGAGGAAATCTTTGATGCAAAATATATGGAAATTGTAAGATCCTACACGAGACCTAGCAGGTAAGCGATTACATACGTTAGTTCCTACAAACGTGACATGTTAATTCTTACACAAACATAAGATGAAAAATAAAAATGAGATTAAAAAAAACGATTAAAAATGAGGTGTGTAAGTTCCCACACGGTAAAAAAAGGTGCGTATGTTAGTTCCTACACGGAAGAATAAATTAGAAAAATTACTCTGTGAATATTGCAATATATTAGACAATTATATATCCTAATGATAATATTTTTCTTTCAAAAATGTGGGCGCAGACATCTTCTGATAGAATGCATACGACAAACGCATGTGAAAGTTTTCATTCAAATTTTAATTCAAATTGTTATTACCAATATCCACATATTTTTAAAACTATTGAAATTCCCAAACTTTTTCTAATAAATACGTATATCAAATTAAGAACTGTAAATATTAATAGTAACAAAAATATAAATATCAGTAAAAAATACGCTAAAAAAGTTTTTATAAATGAAAAAATTTTAGATTATACAACAAATAAAATCAATCAATACAATTATGTTAAATTTTTAAATTTCAGAAATAAACCTCATAAAATTTAAAATAATCGCATTATGCAATTTTCATTATATTTATTAATTTATTTATTCTATTTATTTATGAAAATATATTATTTGATTTTTATCACACTGTATCCTCATAATGCATTATGCGAATTTTATTATATCATAGTACCGTCATATATTTATTTATGAAAATGTACTCATTTTTATTATTGGGTCTCCTAATCCATAATATAGCTTAAGTATACACTTACTGGCATTTGAAACCATGTAGGAACTTACATATACAATTTTTTCCGCCGTGTAGAAAACAACATATGTATTTTTTTTACCTATTAGGTCTCGTATAGGAACTTACATTCGCCCAAATATACAATACGATCTGACCCCTGCGTGGTGCGACACCACTGTAATACCTCTGGATCAACTATACTATTATATACGTACTTATAACACTTACGACCGTGAACGAATACTCTACTCTCCCTCCCACTCGTGAACGGTATAATTGGACTTTCGTCACGGTTTTTCAAAAAAGAATGTCGATAAACGTCGGTAATAATATATCGAAATGCGTACAGGCCGTATATAGGTAGGAACCTATAATATATAACACGACGTGCAAAATAAGGACATTGTCGGCTTTCGCGATATATTACGCGTCATACGGTGGAAATGTGTTCAATTCCTTGCTGCCGATAGTTGTAGAGCGTGCAGGTCTCGAAACGCACGAATAATAATATATCGATAGTGGTAAACTGCAGCGGTGTATTTCGGTGTAGATGTTTGCCCGGAAACAAAATAATAGCGTTTGTCCCGGAAAATGACTATTATGTACTTAAAAGTTAGGACCATATGAGCGTGTGTGATTTTTGTATACCATTCAAAGAATGTTCTATAACGTAGTGATACGAACATTTTTTTTTACAAAAGATAACTAATCATTTTCCCTTTTTTTAAACTGTTGAGCAGATGAATTTTTGAAAATATTGCTGTATATAAATTTAAATTTAAACAATAAGTTATGTTGAGTTTGTTTTTCAAACCTGTGTACAATAAATCCACAATAATTTTTATATGATTTTTATTATTTATATTATTGAATAAGTAATTATTGAATAGCTTAACCCTATCTTATGAACCAATCATAGGCCACTAAATCATATTTATGGGACCAATAGCACACTATTGATTTGTGAATAGTTTAATGATTGTTCATGCAACCACTCGGCTTACGTATTGCATACATTTTGTATTTTATGTAAGATCATCATTAAAGACTTATATACATAGTAGGTATAAATATTTTAATAACTTAGAAACTAATCGTTCAAATTTCGATTTAGATACATCAACATTTCAAAAAAAATTATCATCTTCAAAATGTACACTAAGATTAACAGTTGAAAAAGGAACTTTGTATTACCAGAAGACATTGAATAAATGGATATTGAAAATCTACATACCTATTCAAAACAGTGGTCCCTAAATTAAGTAAGCAATTCTAAAAAATCATAATTAAAATAAGTGCACAATTATTATTTAAAGATAATATAAAAGTGGATGAGCATTCTTGGTGAATCACTCTATATATATATATATATATATATATATACCATATATTATTTTCTTGACGTAATATATCAAACACGTACCTACCTAGACATCGTTATAGTATGAACTATAATAAGGACGGTACAAAATATAATGTGCGGGACAAATTCCATGATTTCTATACAGCTGTTTGGTATATATCTGAGCGGTGCAGATGACCGAGTAACGGTTTTGATGACGTCAAATGTATCCTAAGTAATGTGTGTGTATGTGTGTGTGTGTGTGTGTGTGTGTGTGTATGTGTGTAAATGTGTCGATGGATAGAGGGTTGTTCTGGTCGCATTAAGGGCACGAGTAAATTACATTTTATTAATATAATAATACGTTATACTCAGTACAGGTGTGATGTATATGTATATGAATTCCTCGCACACACTGCATTGTTGTTGTATCATCATGTTATTGCATGTATACGCATTAGTTGCAGAGGTCGACTTTATGTAATACTACATTGACATTTACGAAGTCCAGCCATGCTAATGGGTGTCTGCAATAGAACGCATTTGCCGATTGATGCGAACAAATAAGTAGGAACAGAATATAATTTAAATAATATTAATTGTAATAATATATATAATATTATAGTTGTCCGTATTCATAACACGATTTAAGATATGCTAGTATATCTTAAATCATGATTCATAAGAAAAGTATATTTATTTCATTACATTCATAGCAGTAATAATAATATTATGTGTGAATTGTTTATAGGTAGGTAGTGCGCCCACAACCATACTCTATAAAGCAATAGGTAATCAAAGTATGCACGGCGGTCCTACAAAATATTATCAGCTATAAAAATAATTTGGGAACCAAAACTATAGAGCAGTGGTTTCCTTAAAATTAGTCATTCTGTGACTCAGGAAAATATGCAATAGGAAAACATTCGTTTAAAAATTGCGTCACAAGTCTAAACAAGTTTAGGTATTAAGCAAAATGAAGTGAAAAATCAATAGTTGTTAATAAAATAATATTTAAGAATTTTTATGTCAAATCAAAGTTATCAAAATTATTAAAATGTAAAAATGATATGTATTTTTCATACGTTGAACTTAATAACATAATTTATATTAAATTATATATTTTTCTAGAAAAAATAATTGTTTTGAGTTAAAATTTCATATCGAAGTTAAATTTTTTTATTCAGATTCTTTTGTAGAACAAGAAAGTAATATTATAGATCTATGTATTGACGAAATGTAATACCTATGTAAGACCTTTATATTATTAAATACACACACATAATTTCTTCCAGAAGCAAGTAAAATACTGCCTTACTGTAACTAAGTAAAATATTTACTCAGAAGGAGGTACATGTATAATATTTAATAAGTTAATTATTGATATTAACTACTCTGAGTATGCTCAGTGATATTTTAACCTAAAAATTAATTAAACTTAGCATCGAATTTATTGGAGTAAAATAATCATGAAAAAAAAACAAAATGATACCTGTTAAACGAATCTATTACACGTATCTGTGAATAAGTCTAACAAGTACAAATAATAGAAAACTAATTATAATTGAATGGTCAACGCAGTTTTTAATAACATAAATTTTTATTATTATTACTATTGAAAAATTTATCGACTAGACGACCGGTAAACCACAATGAGAAAGAAAGATAAAGAGTGCTTTTAAGAGTCAATTGAAAATGTACACGAAGTACGTACAATATCGATCTGCACTATTCCCGATCATTATTTTATTTTTGTATAGGTTTGTTTGTTTGTTCGTTTAAAATTATGATCAAATAACCGTTTTGGTTTGAATAAACGAGCTTAAATTATTATAAAAGCGCTTTAGGAATTGTATTATTTTCATTACATTTTTAATTATGGTTTATTGACGAAAATTACAATGTCATTATATCAATTCAGTAAATACCCGCTAATAAATTCTGGAAATATAGCGGAATACTGAAAATTCAAATTTGCAAAATTAAAAATGCAATCCAATTGACAAAAATTCTGGAAACAAGCGTTATAAAATGTTTTGGAGCACGAAGAAAATATGTGTACATTGTAATCTCGAATGCCATCGTGCAATTTATATCACAAAATAGTGTACAGAAATACTGGATCCAATTTATGAAGTTAAACTCAATGAACACTCCCAACAAAATATAAATTGTGTAGTAGAGACAAATACATATTATACGGTTTAAATGTAGTGTAGTATATAAAAAAAATCAAATTAAATGAACTATTAAATTTAATTCAGCAACACGCCAATATGTTTTATATATATATATCATCGCGTGTAATGTACGTTCGTATTTCGTTACATATTAACAAGATTGGGCATTGACGAGTTAAAAAGTTAAAGTTAAGTTATTTTTAACTAAATTACATTACATTAGTAATATTTTTTTCAAAAGTAACTTCTAACCTAGTGTTACAATTTTTTTTATGGTATGCAGTCACTAATCAATCAATTTATTTTGTAGTCGCGTTACTTTTTTTTTTAAAATGAATCCCATATAAAATATACAAAACTCTAAATATAAAATAAGATTATAATATATTGCGTACAAGTTATGTTTTTTATAAAAAAATTTTTGTGAATAGTATTAATTATGTTATATGAATTATAATTATTACTATATTTTAGATTGTCAAAATGTTGCATGCACTATTTCTGAATTTCAACAAGGATCAAAATTACGTATATAAAAAATACCAATTGTTATAAATGTTCGCAGAAAATTACAGTCTTTCCCATATACAATAATTTCAAATCAATCAACAATAACACTTCCAGATAACTCAGTTCGACATTGATGCTTCGATTTTACCAAAAACTATCTTGTAAATGTATCTAAATAATAAATAACTTCTGTTCATAAGGTCTATTATTGGGCTATATCTTTTAAAGCACTTTCTGCTATTTTTTTTTTTTATGTTCCTATAATTTGTATTATATATTTGAGTTTTTTTTTTTAATTTTAAAATATAGTGAATGAAATATCTAAGAAAAGTAATAATAAAAACAAATAAATAATACACATTACACTGTTTATTGTGTAACCTTAATATAACCGCGAAAATGCTAAATAACGTAGAATTGCTGTTTCATGATAATATATTATTATACTATATCCGGGAAAATATTATAAAGGCGTTCAATACGTTGTTATTGAGACTATTTTATACTGAAAATGGCATTAAACTTTATTTTTAATAATGTTAAATATAAAGGAATAACAAAGTACTATAATATATTTAATATAATAATATAGTTTTATCTTATTTTTTATTCTAATATAATTTTTCATTATTACACCTATAAATACATAAAAAGTTAGTTAGGATTTGTGATTACACAAGGTAGAAAAAACACGGAAACCTGTTCAGACGTTGTACGTCAGCACACAAGTGGGATAATAACGGACAAGGGAATGCACTAGGCATCGATATAACTACGCCAAAACTTATAATCTCAAGCATTGGTTTAGAAGTCACCGGGTTTATACCATGTTGGTAAAGCACAAGAATCCCTCCAGACGTTTCCGTGACTACACAGAATCGGTTCATCGTGGGAAAACTCTAGGCATTGACGTAGCTACGCCTAGTTATAATATAATATATTAATATCGAGTAAGCTATCTAAGAATTTTTGAATTTGCGCCATGTTGGTAAATTACAAGAAATTATACAGACGATTCCGTGACTAGCCGCTGAACAATCGTACAGACGATGCCGTGACCAGTCGCTGTACAATTGTACATTCGTACGATACCGGAACTTTCCATACATATATCAACGATAGTCTCTTGACGACCAAGACGTTGACTTGCCTTGTGCCATGGTCGGACGAACACATGCACCACGTTTAGAGGTACAAAATATTACATTTCCAAACGCTTTCAAAGAGAATATACTGGAAAATGGAAATGTATTCATTAATCATAGTCATTAGATTTTGAAACGTAAACGTATGAGCCACGGCTGTGCTACTTTTACATTCATGATGGCTTACGACAGTCCAGTTAACACCTATATAACCCACATCTCTAGAATATCTTCAATAAGTTACGGTCTTTAAGCGTATTAATGTTCTCTTTAGAATGTCCACAAGCGTTGTCACTATAGAACACGCAACAATAAAAAACAATCGTATTAATAAATGCGAACATTTCTAATTAGGTTACCGTTTAATAGCGCAAAGAGCCATATTCATCATCGTTCAAACGTATAATGATAATATTCACGTAGGACTAAACAATATAATGTCCATTCAAATTGTTTTGACAGACTAAATAATATATTAAGCGAGAAAATCGTTTTAATGGTACTTAGTAACCGGTGATTTCAGACAGCATCAAATAAAATATTTTTTCTATTCTATATTCGTTTTTAATTATTTTTTAATTTTTTTTTGAAATTATTTATTTACTGACAATAAATAATTTAAAATGATTTACAACATTAAAATACATTTAATTTCAAACTAAAATAAAATTGTATTATTTTTTTCAATATTAGTTTTTAATTAGGTATTTTATATATCAATTTATATCAATATTTAATTTGTTTTAAATATTTTCAGTTTTTACCATAAGAAATCCATTGAACAAACTTAATCTTTTCCAGTTAATTATAAAATTAAAATTAAAATCATTTTTATAAAAATTCAAGATTGTGGTTAAAATCGGTTAATTAATATTTGTTATAGACTTATGATTAATTACTCTATAAGTGCAATAAATTTATTATTACTATAAAACTATTATTTGATAAAATAATTTCGATAAAAACACAATAATGTGATTATCATTATAGCTAGTGTGCAATGAGAAAAATACATTTTTAACAAAACATTAAGTTATTATTTTTTGGTGAATCAGCTCCCAAGTGGTCATTAAAAGTATATGAATCGACTTTTTTTTTAACTATTGACTTATATCTTAAAATGTTTAAAGTTGACTTAACTTAACAGACTCAATTTTACTATTTTAATTAACTAGCCCACTTCTGAATATTGGTCGAGCAAGGTTAACAAATATTATAATAAATACATTCCGTACTTCTGATACCAGAGACTAAAACCGAACTGGTAGATATTGAAATCGAAACCTTTTCAAAAATCACAAAAACTGATTGAAACTCTTCTATTATGATTTGTGAAAGATAATTTTATTGTCTTTGCAGTTCTTTTCGATTTTCATGAGTGAACTATATTAAAAACTGACTATAATACTCAAAAGTCAAAACAGACGAACCACAATTTTACTTCGGTCACTTCTCGTTTCGGAATAAATGTTAACAAATGACTGTTTCAACGATTTCACAAAAAACATATCATAACAAAATACAAATTAATGATTTTTTTTTTTTTATATATATTACTAAAATAACCTTTGAACACGTACAAAAATAAATTCATAACATTGAATATATTTTTTTTCGGAGTCAAACATATTAAATCGGAAACATCCACGGAGGTAACACTCCCGTAGTATAATAATAATAATAATAGAAAACTGAAACCTCAATAGTTTTGAGACCGAAAACTGTAACTACCGTAAATTCATTTTATTATTTCGACGGACAAAAACCTCACGTTATAAGATCTCTGCAGATCTCGCGACCGAGTACATAAGATAACTGCAAGGTGCACGTGCAAAATTAATCAAATAATATATTATTATAACGATATTACGGTATACCCACATATTATATGTCTATATACAGGTACATGCGACTCGCGATTATTATACGCGAAGGGATAAGTTTTCGACACCGGAGGTCTCTTTAAAATGTTATAAATTAGTCGTGTACGGAGCCACGTCTGCACGGATGTGGATTGTGGCTGGAGGGTGTTCGTCGGGAATGAGTGTGCGTTTGAAACGTCGAAGACTTTTAATAAGATTTGTTTCCGGTCGCACTGCCGACGACTTTTGTCGTTTTCATTAATTAGCCGAGAGATTAATTCACCGATACCCCGTGGCGACTAATCGTGCGGCTCTTTTTGCCCACCTCCACCGCAAAACGCCCGTCCAGGGTGTCGTGCTTGCGATATATCCATCAATCGGCATTTAATATTGATGACGCGGTGGAGGTGCGAATATATGACATCGGGCCGGAATCGGCCGTAAGCAAACGAAATCATAATGACGTATTATTATTTTTGTTATGACGAGAGATATACGATTTGACAACTGCATTATTTTGTATTTTTATAAACATAAAGTGCTGTACAATACTAAACGAATGCTGCAAATTTGTTGCATTGTGAATTTCATAACATGTAATTCTTATTTTACATCCATCGTATTTTTGTGCATTTTATCGTGTTTAACTCATATAAGATCTTTCATTTTTTTACGTCATTATCTACTACATATTATAATATTATAACGTGTGTAGTGAATTTTTAAACTTGAACAAAATATATGTTGCATAAAATACAATTTTCAATCAAGCCAGTTGAATTAAATATTAATAAAAATAATTTTTCAATTTATGTTTGTCCACTTATGTTGTATAATATAATGTAAAATATGAAAAATACTATTTTTATTTAGTTTGAAGTCAGTACTAAATAACATTTTGAAAAAAAAATAATATTTTACAATTTGTTCATTGTTTTAATTTCTTAAACTTTTTACTTCTTTAAATATAAGATAATTATTAATCTGAAGCAAAATATTCTACCAAGAATTTCAATAAATAAAAATCCAATTAAATAGTTAATTAGATAGTTATAACTTTATAATTGTTTAAATTTTATAGATGATCGGAGTAATGCACAGATGTCATCTAAAAGATGTTGGACCACTATCCCGCTTATCAAAACTGTGAATATTTATAACTATAATCAGTGGAAATTTCATTTTTATACATTGGAATTCTCAGAAAAACATTCTGCCCCGGAATACAAAATTAAAGTCGTATGCTTTGACTTTTAATTATCTAAAAAAAAATAGTTTTCAAAATAAGTCAATATTTTTTTTTTTTTTTGAAAATGATTGCTTACTTTTAAAATAACCACTCGTTGTCACCAGACAAAACTTTCAAAGTTCCAAGACCATATTTGAATTATACTTATAATGTTAATTATGCGTATAGAACAACTTTACTCATAAAATATTTACACAAATTAGCTATACAAATTATGACGATTGTCAATCTCTGGTAGGTATAGTTATAATTTTCCAAACTCGCACGTATTTCAATAATTTTAATTAAAACTGGAGTTATTGGCGGAGACGAACACGGCGAGATACTGCATATTATAAGTTCCACGTTAACGATTGTTTCGTTATATTATTATAACTGTAAATTATTTGTTGACAATATTATAACAATATTATTATATTATCTTCATAACAAAAATGTCATAAATTATTGTATTCATTGTCGTATTTTTTTTTTGTATGTTTTTGTTTTGCATTTTCGTGTTTGTTTTTTTTCAGCCAGTTTATTATAATACGCGTAATTCCCCGGCACGAAAATTGTACTGCATATCATTTAATGTTTTACTAAAAATATAACCTGAATTTCTACAGATTTATTCAGCTTGTAGTTTCCACATATAATTTAATACGTTTGTGACGTTTTCAAACAGTTTACCTCAGGCAATTGTTGTAATTCACATTAATTTAAAAAATATTAATACGCGTTGACAATTCTCATAGCGTTTATAAAAATGTATTGTTTTTTTTTATTAGAACAAAGTCCATGGCGTCAATGGTCATTAAACGAAAATTAAGATTAAGTGTTTACAAAAATTGTTATTTACACGAATTAAACATTATCAAAATATAATAGGTATACATTAAATTATTAAGATATGTTAAATAGTGTTAACGTTTTGTTGAGAAGTTTTGAATTATATAGAAAGCCCAAAGTATAATGTTGTATAGTATTATCTAATGATTATTTACTAATTTATATAATAATAATAATAATGTTTTATATGGAATGTAATGCGCAAGGAACCGAAATATGAAAATATATCCTAGTAATATTATGTTCTATTCAATATTTTTGTGGTTTTTTTTTGAAATATATAATTATGGATCTAGTCGAGTAATATACTAAGTCTCGATGAAGAGGAAATATTTTGGAAATCAAACCTTGAATTTATTGATAATGCCCAAAAATACGATGGAAATACACGATTCAACAATGTTGTATTAAAAAAGACAACAGGTATCTGTAGGCATAAACGATAACACCGTGCTAAGAGAAAATGTACGTTTGCAATCGTGTACTTATCACTGTCAAAAGGCAATGCCGTCTTAAGTGATTAAAATTTTAAAAGTATACAAAAAACATATTGGAATTAATAGAACATAATGAAATTTATGAAACTTGCGGAATCCGAGAAATAAAAAACGGAATTTGTTTTACTCGGCATATAAACGCAGTACAACGCAGACAAGATAATAAATTGCACTGTTGTATATAATGTTAATTTTTCTTTTCCATACAGATTATGAAAATAAATTAGGACCCGAGACCCGACAATAAAATATTTCGTACCAATATTCAACTAAGCGGACTTTGTTCCTACTATTATATTATACGATTTATTGCATCCAAATACGTTTGCAGAATTTATCACGTAGCAACATTTGTGTAAGATATCCTGTGGGTATTAAGTTTCATTTCTTCGAAAATTTAAATATTTAATTGTGTATACGTCACATTTAGATACACTGGTTGTCAGTTCGGAAACTAATATTATTATTCTCTATTACAATAGAATTGAACGAATTGTTGTTACAAAAAATAAATATGCATTAAGTGTACATCGTGGTATTATATTATATTTTAATACTTGCATTTTATATAGAAAACATGGTAACGACTTAGATAAAAATTTAGAATACCTACTCGACGACGTTTAATAAAAGTTTTTATGAAAAACGACGTATTTTCAAGCACAATAAGACGAAACGGTAATGCGTAAGTAGTAAATTTTATGAATTAAACTATAATAAAGCGCTTCTAAGTAAGTTGTAAAATATCAATACAACTGTTTAGATTCTACGAAAACCGTTTAATACTATGAAATTTAATCCACTTAAATACGTTAAAAGTGTACGCTTCTTAACACGGCGTAAAAAGTCGTCTGTCATTAGTTGAATAATCTGTACCCACTGATTTTAAAATCCGTTATAAATTTATGATCATATTGCGTTTATAATCACAATATTCAAAAAGAGAACGTTTTAAATTTTAATTTTTCACAAAAAATATATTAGTAGGTATTGAAATGATGTTTTCGTAGCTAGTTTTTAGCTATCTAGATTTTTATATATGAAAAAATATACCCTCGTAATCAAATACTTGACAAATATAATCGGGAAGCTATCACGTTGACCTATTCAATAAACATCGGACAAACCTGCTATGATTAGAGCTTGAAAAAAATGTCTCGGAAACACGACTGTTATAATTAGTTATGGTTTTTAATAAAATAAAATAAAACACAGCACATCGTTCTGATGATTATGTTAAGCTATAGTAGGTATAAACCGACAAGTTCCAAATGACTTCTGTGATGGCCTACGAGGAGTTTGTTTAAAGTAGAATATTATCATTGTTAACGGCAAGAGTTGATTTTCGTACCCTTTATTATCAGGACAAAAATGTCGACGTTTTGCCAAAATTAAATTTGTTTTAAAATAAATATCATAAATTAATAAATTTAATGAATTTCAAAATGCATATTTTTGGATATTTAATAAAATAATTTCTACACAGCTGCTGTGAGAAATCATCAAAAACAATGTATAGATATAGATATTTTATGTATAATTATTTAATTTAAAAAATGATATTGCAGGAGCGGTAATTACTTTGGTTGTCAGACATCCGGCACTATAAGTCTTAACATTAAATTAACTTAACATGCATAATTACCGTCTTGTTACATAATATTAGTTTAAATATTAACATTTTATATTTTAATTGATACAAATATTAAGTTGACATAATTCAATATAGTACAATTATGGTAACACGGCGTTTTATATAGGCATTTTTAAAACACCACAATTGATCTAACCAATCATTATTGAAGGTCCATTTTTTTCAGTATTCGACAAGAATGATGGTTACATAATATCAAAGTGTGAGATAAATAAGTAAATATATTAAGTAGATTGTGCAGATTATACTACATATAAAAACTTGGTGTAAACTGCAATTTATTTTTGTAGGTAACTGTAAACTAAAAATGAAATAATTGGAATTAGTTTTATTTTTAACGACAGAATTATTATTGAAATAAATATTTACAAAAGTTTGTTTAAATATAAACAATATCTAACCACTTATAATGCATAATATTATCATTTAATGGTGTTTATTATACTTATTACTATCTTAACGTCTCTTTTAACTGTGCTTCTATTATACTTAATATATTTATATACTTGGCTATAATATGTTGTTCGCATCTTAACAATTTGTACAACATATTTTATTTAACTTTATTTATTTAAAATTCAGCTATATAATGAATTATTCAATCTATATTTCTGTCAATAACTGATTATATTTAAAATAATATGATATATTTTTAATAATTTAATTTACGTTTTCTTTTTAAAATAACAAAAATAAATTGGATAACTCTAACAGTACAAAGACTCCCTCAAGATTACCCGAGAAATATTTATGTGAAACTAAATGTGAATTTCCCACGTGATAGCTCAAGTTCTTGAGGAAAAATTATTTACTTTACCTACTGACAAATGACCTACGTCCAAGATTAAGTTGTGTTCGGAAAAACTAAAATTGCTTACTGTTATCGATAAAAGCTGAAGATAAGTAATTTTTATCTGGAGATTTGAAACTGATTTTACTTACTTTTACAACTT
Source organism: Pentalonia nigronervosa (assembly GCA_014851325.1). Classification (NCBI taxonomy): domain Eukaryota; kingdom Metazoa; phylum Arthropoda; class Insecta; order Hemiptera; family Aphididae; genus Pentalonia; species Pentalonia nigronervosa. Next base: position 23,188 of record JACXSJ010000473.1, on the reverse strand, counting down.
TCCTCATAATATAATTTAATACGAGTACATACTAATTAATCAGAATCTGATAAGAAAATTTTCCGTCAAATGGTTATTGCATAAATTTACCCAGGCGGGATTCAAATCTCCCTTTTTGTTTTTCAATTTTATCAAATTGCTAAAATTAATAAAAATTATTAAAAATGAAAATAATTTATATTAAATAAGCTAAACACAAAATACAATTGAAGGATTAATTAAAACAAAAAAAGAATATTATAATATGGATCCAGGTATAGGGTTAATGCAATATAGATTCAGTCAATTCAGTTTTTTATTTATTTCTTAACAAAATTAAATTGTTTATTCATATAACAAATCATAATATATTTAGATTAAAGTAAATGAACTAAGTATAGTTATGATTTATGACTATTATTTTATTTACACTATTATATTATTTCAACTATGCAATGATATTAATCTACAACTTTATTTGACTTTAGTAAGGAGAAAAATAGGCTAGCCAGCCTTAAATATAGCATAGGTACTCATAAAATAAATTTAAACGGTGCTCCTATAAATAAATATATATATAATAATACTTGTAATTTAAAATGTTGGACTGAAAAGGAAATTGAACTGGATCTAAAAACAATTACAAATATTAATAATTATATTTTTAACAAATTAAAAATAAAATGTCTATCAATATCTTACACGATTAAGAAAAATCAATAATACTACTATATTTTAGTTACAATTATAATTGTGCAACGGAAAGATCGAAGTATTAATGGGTCACACGCATTTTATTCACGTGAAAGAAATACAAAATATGTATACAACATATGTTTTTGATAATAAAATGGAAATATATATTTACAGAATGCAGAGCTGCTCAAGATTAAAATTCTACATACCTCAACACACACAAGATTCGTTGGGACCTGACAGAGACACAAAAAAAAATTTATTTTCATCATCAAGAAAAATCAATAATGCAATTAACCCAATTTAAGTCCTGTAAAATCGTCATTTTATTTGATAGATTACCAAACTATATAGTTTGTATAAATAATAATGAGTATGTCAAAGCCCGATTTCTTTGCACAAGTTTAATAGTTTTCATTAGTGATAGGACAAATTTATTTTATTAACAAATGATTTCAAATCTAATTACAATTCGAATGTTAAAAAAAATTAAATTGAATTTAAAGTGTCTTCTTCAACTTGACATTATTTACATTCAATATATAGTTCAAAATATATTATTTGAACGTTTTCGTATAATTAACTACCCTACACATACAAATAATGACGATAAGAAATTCAATCATCTAAATTTAATACATTTAAAAAGTCGACATCTGAAAACTATCTAAAATCTAATGAAAACTGAAATTTCAATAAGACAAAATAAAAATAATAATAATCTGATTTTTATTTGTTGTTTAAATTATTCTTCGGTTTTTTAAACGTTTAAATATTATTTAGTTGCCGTTGAATATAGTATACATAATATTACTCACCATTATTTTAATTTAATCAACCGTGGATCGATTAAAAATAAATATTGTATCGAATGAAAATAACCGTTCAAAAAATGATTTTTAAAATATAAAAAATAATATTAATGTCGACGTTTAAGTAGTCAGGCTTGTTAATATAGCAACAATTATATTATTTCAAATAAGTATTGTAATGTAAATTATTGATTTAGTTTAATTATTTGTTCATACCATAGCTGTGTCATAAAATGTGTAACATTTTTTGCATAATATTGCGCAAGACGATTCTTAAAAGTGATATTATTGAAATATCGGTTGGTAGTATTCACAACGTTTAATAGCTATTTGAACTAGTGTACTTAAAGTGTTTTAATTCGTATAAAATGCTTAAAACGACTATCGTCGCATTCTAAAACACTTCGAGGTGAAGATGTTACTGCAGCATTATTACGATTTTCTGTAAACAGAAGTAATAGAAACGGTTTAATTTCAAAATGCTCAAAGTACAATATTCGCGTATCTACCTGCTACTACCTGCTACTACCTGCTACACTTTATAAATTTGGCTATTTTCGTCATTAATTCTAGACACTATACAATATTCATAAAGATAATAATATATTATATTGTAGTATGCATAATCTTATAGATTAGTAAACTTTAATAAGACAAAATTTGTTTTGTACTTATATACTACTACATTGATTATGATAAGTTTGTTTTTCGTTTTGAATAAGTTTATTTTACCTTTACCGTGGTCTAGTTGTATAATTCGTATTGTTAATAACCGACAGTCATCTTTGTTTATAACTTAGTGGGCAATAAAAAGTTATACATAAATATGCATAAAGTTGAAATGCAGCAACAAACAAATTATAATTGCCAACATATAGACAAGAATAATATTTTTGGATTTTGTGTATCATCAACAACTTCATATGAAAATAATATTATTAAAATTTCTTGATTAAAAAAAAAAAAAATACTATCCAAAGCCGTTTATCATTATTTTGTTTATACAAATTTGTTGATACTCAAAAAAAATTCGTACAGTGAAACCATATTAGTGGACACCTTTGGGGAATTGAAATTTGTCCGTAATTAAGGAATGTGTCCGCATAAGAGGAGGGTTATTTTTCTTCGTGAATAATAAAAATCTAGAAGCGTTTGGTATTATGGAGTGTCTGTAAACAGATTTTTTTTACTGCCTATACACACGTATAAGTCCGTGCGTAAACCCATATTTGTTTTTATCGAATTATTCGTCAAAAACAATCAAACCAAAACAAAAAAAAATCAATTTTTGAAATTATTTCCACTATTTAAAAAGCATACTTCAAAATAGCCATTACATACATGTATGAAAACATATGATTTTACATATCTTTTTTTTTTTACTCAAACCATGTTTAAAAACCAAATATATAAATATTAATAATTACTCAATGTGAAAAATTTCTTTATATAATAAATTTTTATTATAAATAAACAATATTCATCGCATTTATTATATTGTTATCGTTATAAATAATTTAGTATATTTAAATTGTTCGCCAATTTTTCACGGACTTTCACACAATGCAGAGGTTCATTAATCCGTTACTAGACGTTAATTATAAATAATAAAAAATAATAACAATAATAATAAATTACACGTGTACATTAATAACAACATGGTTGAATAATTTTTTAATAATATATCATAAAATCAATAATATTAAATTACACTATTCAAAACGTAGATTGATAATATATATAATATAATTACAAGACAACGAATATTATATACGCATCACTGAACGACCGTTATAAATAGATGTTTTACATCATTATTGTCATTATAACGTCGCAGACGCAATAACCATATATCTCGACATTAAAATTAGAGATAGTACGAGTATTTCCCGTCCCGTCGTGTTTTTGTCATCCAAACAGATCACTGTCTACGTAATAGCTGGTGTCGTCATATTATAGTATATTGTGATTTTCACTGTATATTGTAGACGGTATAGTTTGTGCTGAACACACAAACCACTATACACAACATAACGATTTCATGCCATAGATTATTATTATTATTGTAACTTTTAGTAATATTGGAACCACGTTTCTATTTCAAATTGCTAAATATACAGAATATTTCCTTAAGCTCAATTTTATTTATATAATATCATTAGACAAGTATATAAAGTGATTATTTTAAAGGTGAACACTTTTTTCCGGAAAAGTCTCAGCGTTTTGTTGGAAATATTTTTTTCCTGTTGGTTTGAAGTTATCGCCAAACAACATTTTTGAAAACAAATTATAAACTTCACCGAGTATTATATATCGTTATCATATTAAACGATTTGATTTTTTTTTTTAATAACAACATACATTTTTAATCTTATGTGAGTTATATATATACATTTTTCTGGGAAATTCAATACCTACAAAAACCAATTACTTCGTTTTTTCGGCATTTGAAAAATCAAATTAAAAGCTGGTAAAGGTATATTCGGTTTTTTAATATAAACCGCTCAAATGTTTATTTCTAAAAATAATTAACAACTTAATTATATTTAACAACAGCAACAAAGAACGCTTAGAACTCGCAAACAAGTATTTTATTCATTATTTCATTTATTTGCAAGGTACATAAACATAAAATCGAGTTTTAATCTAATTGATATAAAAAAAAAGTATTTAGATTTACTACCAATAAATTAACTCCGGGTTCGAATCCTTAAAATGAATAAGTTATCTCACATCGACTAAAAAATCTAAAATTACAAAAAAACACGTCAACACATTTTAATTAAAATATCGACCAATTGCACTTGCCACATTAGATCGTTGTACGTAAGTATATAATAACGTACCCTAAATGCAAACACAAACAAAATTATATCGTCTAAAAAAAAATACAATAAATAATTGAATTCACTAATTTTTATTATCGATCTAATTGTACAATACTATTTCAGATTTTCAGATGTAGTTTCAATAGATATTTCATTTTAACAATGACATAATAATAGAAATAATTAACTAATGTTTTTATTCATCCATACTTTATTTTATTATCAAACTATTATAAAATACAGATAATTTATGTTTGATACCGGATATTATATGTCTTCATGTAAACCGCAAAAATAAATGATTTGTCTACTATATTCAGAGTTATTTTTAACTTCCTGTTTAATTTTTCCAAAAAAATAAATAAATAAAACACAATGCTGGAGAAAAGAACTAGAAATAAAACGATTTCAATTGAAAACATTAAATTTAAAATAGGGACAACGTTTCTAAACTACCATAAAACCAGGAAGTGGCGAAGTAATGTTTCAAAATCACATCGAGCCTCATACTCGGAGACCCGGAAGTTTTATTATTATTTTTATTTTTTTACGTACCTATGTGTGCAAATGGAAAGAAAAAATGGTGTCGTTAATAATAATTAGTAACTGAGTTGGCGTGACCTAGTGACAAAACTTTTATACTTTCCACTGCATCTAAAAATTGTATTTCCTATCTGCGGAATAGTATTTTCTAAAAGATTTTTCTCCTTTCATATCTAATAAAAGTTATGTTGATTAACAACCTGTTTGAATGAAACCAAAAAAAAAAACCTTAATTCTATAATCAACGAAACATACATTTTTTTCGCATATTCTTTCGTAACAATGTTATGCACCTTATGTTCTTCAAATAGATTGTGGTTTTTTTTATAAAAGAAAAATGTTGAAATTTTATGAAATATTAGAAGAGCAATTATTAGTTTTACCCATAGTATTGGTGGGCGTATAATATTGCAGTTCCCCCATTATAAAGTAGTTTCGCGTTGTTCAAAAATATTTCATTCAAATTTTAAGATTCAGTACAATTTTAAAAATGTCAACTTATGTTATAGTTGTATACTGATTTTTATATTTAATTTCACTGAAATAATATGTATGATATTAGATATTTTTATCTTTATTAAGAATAGTGTTGAAATTTAATATTTAAATACCGCAATACAATAAATAGGTATGTAGTCATCCACTATCTTCAACTACATTGTACATAAAAATATATTCAATTATTGGTAATAATCGAAGAATAAAGTTGAATGAAGTGAATATAAATTTATTAAAATTAGTTATATTAAAATAAACTTATTTTTTAAACGTTAAAGTTAATAAAATACGAGTTAAAAGAATAATATTAAAAAATATTGGATCGAGATGATGATATAACTGTCTTTGCATGCACATAATAATTCACATTTATATAAGTTTAATTTTTACGGTTTAAATTGTAAAAAAGTACTTCTATATTTTTTCATTATTGCACTGAATTGGACAGGAAAAAATTAACGAACCGAAATTGTTGTCCGCCCACTATAGAATATACAAACAGTCTGTACGGAATTACTCATTTCATTTTACACCAACATCAAAAAATATTGTACGCGCGGCAAGTTTAATCACGTTTAAATGCAGATGTATTGAAACTGACATAGTACACAATTTGTAGAAAAACTAAAGTTAAATTGGACTGTTAGTTTAAAATGTAAAATAAGTTATTTAGAAAGAATTTTAAAACCACTTTCACTTTGATTGGAATCATGGGCAGGCTGCGATGTATTCCCGTGTTCCCGAGCTATAGCTTTTAGAATGGGTCGTAGCATACAGGTTGGTTAACCAAGCATGCTTATCCCATTTATTTTCATTAAAAATTAATTTATTAAAATTCTGAATTTTTTAATTCTTAAGTATACGTATTATATTACCGTCGATTAAAATACTTAGATTTTGTATGGTTTATTTTGAAAATATTTATATATACATATACATCAAAATTCGAACAAGTAGTGTTTAAGTTAAGTCCTTTTTTTTAAATAGATGATTGTGATACTAGTCCATGATGATAAATTTAGAAAATATTAGGATAAATGAGATTAAAAAATTAGTAATTTATTATTTAGATCTTATAATTTGTCAAAGTATAATAATTACTGGACTAAAATATATTTCATACATTTTATAAAATATTAAAAACCATTGTTAAGGAAAATTATTATCCTTAGACAAGTGTAATAACATAGAAACTACCAGTTCAGATATTAATTTAGGCACCTAAACGTTTTCAAAGAAATTGTGTGATTAACAATATCCAATAGAAATGAAAAGTTTTCGTTTGAAAAAAAAAGTTTGTGTCTATATGTTTATACCAAGTCATTTGTCTTAAATTTTAAAAGAAATCTACATTTTTAAAAATGTATTTTCAAATAATTTTAATTTAAGAAAGGTATGGTATTGCTTGGTGAATCACTCTGTGTACATAGAAGTACAAGGTATTTTAGACGATATGTTATACAAATGGTGAAGGCCATATAAAAACCCAATGTTGTTTCTATTTTAGATTCTTGGCGATCCGACTATTCGAGGATCCTATTGGTTTTACAGTAATGTAACCTTGGGTTTTTTCGTTTTTTTTTTCGAGAAACGCTTTTCAAGACTATAAAAAAGTTCACAAAGTTCCATTCAGTAACAGTACATTTTAGTAATCGAATGCAGATTGTAATTTTAACATGTAATTTTTGAAAAAAAATCTAAAAATCTTAAACTCTGATTGACTCTTTTTAATTACAGTAATATTGATCATTCTTTATTTTCAAATTCAATGACACCAATTAAAATTTATCTTACTTATTCATGCATAAAAAATAAAGGGATATTATGTGTATATAATCTATATTCAAGCTTTAGGTAAATAGTTGTTTTTAAATGAAAAGCATTTAATTTATAAATTAAAAAATTTGAATATTTATACATATTCTTAGGCAAAGACAAGGTAAGACTAACATTTTATTTTATTTGAGTAGTTAAATATCAAATGCATAATTATTAAACAACTTATTGAATACTAGGTATACTACGATTATTTTGTTTGGTGAAAATTGTAATAACATTACAATACTAACTTTGATTTTAATCCATATTAATGAAGCATTATAATTATATTTTTATTTTTATTTTTGACAAAAAATATATATTCATCAAATATATTATTTTTACTGCATAAAGCCGGAGTTTGATTTTACTTACGTATAAAAAATTGGTGCTCTCATAACGTTCTCGTGTTTAATTTTGTATAGGTAAAATATGTAATAAAGTATTTTGCAATGCATATGAAATAGGTAATAAGTAAATTTAGTTAGACAATCTATGGTAGGTGTATAAATAGATAAATAATTATAATAATAGTGATATTAATATAAAAAGTGTTAGGAGTACAAATCATAAACAACATAAGGAAATTAATATAGTTCACTTTGAAGAATGGATACAACTTTATTAAGTTGATAGATGATAAAAGTAATTTTATTTCCATATAAAATTGTGCATAACATCGATCAATGTCAACGTTTAATAATACAACAAAATCAAATGTTATTACAGGTTTTAAAAAGTACCGTCCATTTTGGCAAATCACAGCAAGCAAAACATTGACGATGAGAACAACAAAAAAAAAAATTGTTTTAATATTTATAAATTAAATAGATACATATTATAATACTTATTATAGCTTCATTAAAAATGTATTAATTAATTAAATTATACTGTTAACGTTATTTAAAAAGTTTAAATGGGTATATAATATTTCTATTAATTTTGTAATTATATATATTATATTTTTTTGTAAGTTTAACGGTCCAATAATAACCGTATATTCATAAATTAGTATTCAGGAATTTAAGAATCCTGTAAAATGCAATACATCTATAAACAAAAAAATTAATCACCAACTCATCTAAATTGTATAGTCCCCAAATAAATTAAAAAAAAAACAAATAAATTCCGTCTATATTATTTTATTATATTATATTAACATTATAGAACTTATGGATAGGAAACGCCTATATTATTTACTGTTAATGATTTTGTGGTATTTTTTTGAGAGCAAAAATGGAACATGTGCTGCACTGTTTTCACGAAAAGATATAACCTGCATGTTAAAGTTCATTAAATATTTTTCAACGTTTTTAAAACTTGATAGTTAAATAGTTAACTATCAATATGCCGAGGCTTTGCTTGTAAGGCCATAGTGTTAATTATTTTTTCTGTCATACTAAATATTAATTAATATTTTGTTTAAATTTGTATACAACAAAACGAACAATGTAAAAAGATGCTGTGGTTAATTAAGTTGGTTTGGTATCGACATCGTATAGATAATCGTATATGTTTATAGATAAGACACACTACAGAATAATTTATAGGAGGTGAAGTGTTATTTTTTTCAATTATAAGAAATCCTTGGTTTAGTCAGATGTGGCCTTAGTCCTTACTCGTCATTTATTTTTTTTATAATGTGACGTTATATTCTCATATACAGTATGTCAGTATGTCCATAGGCAAACCATTTCAGGAGGGGAGGGGGATTAATATTTTTAACACCAATGTGAGTGGAAGGGCTTTTATTCCAGGATGCCCCAAAAATCCCGTATCACTCTGTATACTCAATTTATTTAAATGTAGTTTTTTTTTATTTTTACAGTAAATAAGTATGAACATTTATTTAAATGACATAAGATCCAATTTTTTTTTTTTTAATTCAAACGTTTAAAAAAAAATACATTGAATTATCTCGAACAAACCCTATTTTGAAAATACATAATATATTCAAACTAGCAGACATAACAATATAATCTTATACTTAGGACTAACACCAATCATATTTAATTATAAATTAATAATAATAAAAAAATAACTCTACAATTTATTATTGTTTCCTAAATCTCAATAAAAACTTAACCCAACTTTATTAAGTTATCTTTGTCAATCAAAATAAATTACTTATACGTATTTTCAGATATATTAAAACTTAAGACTGAAGGTGTTGAAAGAGATTGATGATAGTATGATACGTGATACGGCACGGAGTATATGATACGTGACATTATAAGTATTTTAGATTTTAAATCAAAGATATTTATTTATTTTTGATTGAAAATTTTACACTAGTAGTTAATTAAAAATAGTTTCACCTAACACCTGATAGTGTATTCACCTATAATATAGGTCCTATATCAATCGTCGCGTTTTAAAACGATTCTGAGTATGGGGACCTAACCATAAATTTAGTCATCTTTGTAGTTTTATTTTTATGATTCTAAAATAATGTTCATTTTAAAACTTTTTTGTATCTGAAATACTATCTATATGAAATCGTTGATCAATTGCAACGTATACTACATGGAAAATTGAAGTATGTTTATAACCTTAAAAAAATGTTCCAAACATAAAAAAAAACATAATTTTAAAGCAAATATCTACTGTGCTCTTCTAGAAGTCTAAAAAGAAGTTGAATGGATGAAAATCTAACGTAAAAAGTTAAGCCAATAAAAAAAGAAGATTTGACTACTATGTATTTTTTATTTTTATTAACAGTTTTTATTGCCAGAAACAATATAACAAGAACAATAATGGTTATAAGAATAACAACAGGAGTTTTATTCGTTTAAATATTTTCTATGAATTTGGGGAAAAAATTTAAAATATAAAATTATATAGTCGATAGACTAACTATTTTTGTTTATTGTTATCCAATATATAAATTAATTGTCACATTCATTATGGTTATTGGTTAGATTAAATGGATATAATCAAAAATATATCAAAGATTCTTTCAACAAAATGTCCAATTCAAAGTTTCAAACTGTGACCAACTGTCTCAAGTAGGTGTATTATATACTTCCCACAAAATGATGTAAAAAAAAAACTTCTATTGTTAAGAGACTTTTGAAATATGTTGTACATTGTCAGCGCACTTTTATCAGACAATTCGTAGTAAGCTTTCATTATGTTTTTCAACAATACAAAACCGTTGTGAATCGTTTGATTTTTACAATGAAAGTATATTATTTATCAAATCAATTTATATGTATCATTGTGTTAATACGAAAACATTTTTATCAGTCAATTACAGGTCTTATAAATGTCGTATAGAAGTCATAAAAAGTAGTTTAAAGGATTTTAAATAAAAAAAAAATTGTAAATAGGTATAACATGTTAACATGCATAATTTCTGAACAAAAATATTAATTAAAAACTATTTATTTTGATGAAAATTACTACATTCTGAATACATTAAGTATACAAAATTCATTAGTGGTTAATTTGTTTTATTAATAGAATATATTGCTGTATTAATAAAAATCTCAATAATAAAATCCCACATGTAAAAACTATACAGCGCACAGTCATTGTATGAAGTCATTTCTTAACTGGTTTAAAAATAAAACGTAATAGGAAAGGAAGATAACCCTGAAGAGCAACCAAAAGTCGAAATGTTTGATTAAAATTCTGTCGAGAGAAATCTTCCGTGGACAGCACTTTGATATGTATATACAAATATTATTATTTATTATGTTTTTGTTCTACACAGCTAGTATAATTGATGAGTAATTTCAATTGTATGCAAGGTTTATAGGTAATTTTCACTCGAGTATTATTGTGGGATTGTGGAAAAGCGTCGGTAAGTGAACACATTTTATAAGAAAGAGTTAATTTAAAAGGATTTGAAAGAGCTTATGTCGTTTTGCTAGTTCGTCAACTATTGGTATTCGCGGATAAATGTATAGGGAAGCATTGTAAATGTATGGGTAGAACAAAGTGTCCTTATCTGAAAGATGTGTATCTTTTTTTTTATTTCAGTCTTAGGCAGAATCTTGTGGCCGGATGGTACGTATCAATTTAAAAACAATAACGAATAGAAGTTTCAAAGTTACAATGTAAAGAACGTTGAAAATAACTAAGGATCTGTGGTTAATTGATAATTTGATATTATTAAAAATTAGTTTCGTTAGAATAAACTGTGATAAAAGTATAATTTATTATATTCAAAACATTGTTAGGTAATGTTATAATGTATAATAAATAAACGTTATGAATAATTCAACGCTAAGTTAAGAAAAATGATTAATGTGGTCACTGAAATCACAAGATTATACGTAGCATAATATACCTAATAACATATACCAAACCAAAGTATAGTAAAAATTCGTTTAATATAATAATATTATTGTAAAATATTACTTGAAAAACTTCTGCTCATGGTATCATCTGATACCACGTTAGCATAACTTCGAGGTAGGTACAATATATTCACGTGAAAAATATGACCGTTGTTTTATGCTTCATAAATATGAATAAAATTTATGGATTTTGTTAAATTTTGTTTTTAAAAATTTGATTGTAATAAAATGCACACACGTGTGACATTCAGAAACACGCGTAATATCATTCTTAAACAATTTAAGTTTTGAACTACGTGCTTGTATCCTAATTCCTAACCATGTATATTTGCAGTTTAAACTTTACAAGCACGTCATGTACAGTTATATACCATTGTACAAATTAGTTTTGTAGAGGACTACTCTGTTTTTCGTTGCCTAAATATTTCCAGTGCATAGGTTCTATCGTGATGTATCATTATATTATTGTTTAGTTATCAAAGACAGACGTACTTTCTCCACGATTAAATAATAACTTTACCATACGAATTTGTGAAAATTCGCCAAGTTTGTTGATAAGTTTACACACTATCATAAGCTACTCAACATATAATTATTTTAAAGATCTAATATATTTGAAATTTAACGTAACTTTTATTCGTGTTTAAAATGTTTCATCGAATTACGAAATCACAACAACTGTAAACAAATACACATACAAAGCAATTTGTTCATCTCAGAACACGAAATATACCTCATAAACCTCGAGGACGAGCCTAGTCCTAACTACTAGGCTAGTTGGGTTAGAATTAGCTGTATATATTATACTTATGTGTTCTTACGATGTAATATATATGGTATATATTATAATAGTGTCTTAATGGTATTTCAATGCGTTAGTTGGTACCAATGTATTCCAATTGACCAAAATAAAAAAATGTTTTTAAAATGTATAGATTTCTTTAAAAAAAAAAACACATTTTGAGCAAATTAAACAACGTTTATTATAAAAACCTCAACTGACCTCAAACTAAACTCTCGCACTGCAAAAAACCTATTACATTCCTTAGGGATATAAAACAAGACAAACTTATATTTGATCCTAATCTTGATATTTTGTGTAGTGCACACAATTTAGAATAATATAACACAATGTCTGTAAACAAATAAAATTGTTTTTATCCTATATAATATTGTGTGTATATTCATATATTACGTATTAATGTAGTAGACAAGTATAAATTGTGTACAATGTCAGAATAAATTATGTATTCCTTATAAATTTACAGTGCAAACTACAAAGTCTTACAATCCATCTGGCTGTCTTGCAATTAGTACAACTATAATATGAGTAATATTGTATTGTAATGAAATTGCATACACAATGCGCCGTCTATAAATCATATATTATATTTTGTTTGATTAATATAGTCATTATTTATCATATTCATAATATTCATAATATTTGCTATTATAATTTAATACAATTTAAAATACTTTTGAACCAACTGTTTGATAATATAAAAGTTATAAAAACCATACACATGATTATATTATATTAAATTATCCATGTTTAAGCACATTTTTACTTTTTAATTTTTGACTACGGATAACATAAGTCCAGATGACTTTATCGGATTTGGTTATGCGAAATATATTGTATGTAATTTATATATATATAATAAATATATATTGTATATATTGTATGTTTGTTTGGCGTCCGGCTAGACGACAGACTTTATTCTTATATTATAGAGACCTGAATAACCGACAATGATCGTTTAATGGTATTTTTCGTCTCCCCCGTGTGCCCGGACATGTACAATATTTATGAAATCGTGGTTTTTCCCAAGGGCATAGAACCTCATATCCGTGTTGTTTGACAACAGCAAGGCATTTTAGAAAATTTTTATACCACAAATTTTTTAATAAGTAAATAAGTATTAGAAAACCATTCAGTAAGTTTCGAAGGGTGTTCAATTCAATTCAAAAACATAAAAATCCCTTAATTCTTAAATACACAACAAACTTGTCCATTCTCATCATATGAACTTTATAAATATTTGCAATAAAACACAATCAAGTTTTCGCAATAGTACATTTTGGATTGTCGTCCCTTATACTATATTCCGATATTCACAAGCATTTTTAACTGCTGCTATGTATTATCGATTATTACATTTTATTTCAGATTTAAAATCCAATAATATTGTTAAGTTTAGTATTTTTTAATTTTAAATCATATACAACATTTCAATATAAATAAATAGTTAAAATAATTATTGATAAAGAAAACCACATATTATGTTGAAGCTTTAACAGATAATAATAAAAAATATATTATTATTATTATTGTTTTTACTAATGAAACAATAACATAGTATTATATTATATTGTATTGTATTGTATTGTATTCAAAAATTAATTCTATGATACGTACCTATAATATTGTGCTTACTATATAAAAAACTTAATATCATATTTAATACATGTAGAAATTAAGTGAATGTAAATACTACTATGTACCTTCTAAGACTTGTGATATAAATATGAAGCTACTATATAGTTATAATATATCGACGTAATACACCAATTAATTTAATCTAGAAAAATAATTGACTCGTCTCGCACTACGAATACAACGTAAAATCCAAAATATCATAATCCAACGTTTAGAATATCAAAGCTATGCGCGTGTGGTCTGGTGAATACTAATCGGTCAGTGTGACAGACTTATCCGTTTATAATCGAAATTTTTTAAATTATGCAATATATTTAAATATTTTACAAAATCATATTTTCAATAAATAAGAATCAACTTATTTAATACATCTAAATTTTTTTTCAAATATTATGCGTATTTTTGTGAATAAGACTAAATAAGTTTTAAACAGAACCGTTCCGAATAATTGTATTTTAATATTTGTATACATAATTGTAATACAACCAAATACAAATTGTGCAATTCAACAAAGTTTTTCAAAGACATATAATCGCGTGTCTCATATATTCAGAAAGCCATTTTGCCTATACGACAATAACATTACATTTTATATTCGAAAGACATTTTATTTTTCAGATTTAGGATTGTTTTCTTGCCGACGCGATGGCCTGTTATTATGGGTTTCAGGGCAATGTTTTCCAATAGATAAAAACATGACGAAAGTCCGATATAAACGAGTCTCGGTGGACGTCTAAACTAGACTCACCAAAAACAAAGTGTATACCGTACACATGGTATTCAAGGTTTTCGGTGTGAAAAAAAGACCGAAATAAGGAGAAAATAATGTATGTCTTCTATATATATATATAATTTCTAGCATGTCTTCTCTCGTATCAGAATCCTTATAGTATAAAGTTGCCTTGGCGACAGAGAGTATATGGATCTTAAAAGCCATACACACTAACTCTCCATCAGTAAATAAAAAAATGTTTTTGATTCTCAAAAAAAAAAAAAAAATGTCGTCAAGTGTAATTGAAGAAAGAAAAAGGACTCAAAAGACAAATTTCAAATACAACAACATATTGTAAAATTATTTTATTTTCTTCCTTCATTGATATGAGCAATTTTAACAAGACTAAGCGATTTTAGTTCGCATGCATTTTTCAACATATAAAACACGTAAATTTCCAAAAGCATTTAACAGGTTTTTGTACAACAATTTCATTTGAATAAAATGTATTTTTATTCAATTTTTAAAAAATATAGCTTTTAAACGTTTATTCAAAACCTAAAACGACATACATATTGGCTATTTCATATTCCAAACCTTATGTTATTTTAATTAATTAATAACCTGTTAGGTTTTTTGGTTATTGTATATGAGATTTAAAGCATATTTAATTTATTCAACGCTTTACTATGTTTAACAAAATATGTTTCTTCGTTTTTAAATTTATTGAACAATCGTATATTAAGCAATGTATTTACACATACAAAGTTAAGACATTAAGTTTTTTTTCCAAACAAAGTTTTTATTACATACAGACTGTTTCCCTATTACATATTTGAACTTTTACGTCATACATGTTTTATGAAAAATTTCTGATAGTAAATATTTGCGTATATAATATATTAATAATCTATTACATACGATACTTTATACTTGTAGTGTATTAATATCAATAGATCTAATAAATCTTACAAATTAAGAATACAAGAGTTAATATTGAATACAAATTATCAAATTAAATGTAAAATTATTATAAAAAAATGTAATTATTATAATTGTTTTTAAATATTTAAGAACTTTGGTTTTTAATCAATGGTAAAAATCGTAAAATAATTAATACTCCAGAATTATGATTTAACGGATAATCTACATAAATATTATATCTATATATTTAAAAAAGTTCATAAAGTTTGGGTTTTTTATAAATTTATGATTATAATAATAATATGATAATAATTATAATTCGTACACAATATTATAAAAATGAAAAACTTTCTTTACTTGATATGAATAAATTATTGATATACTTATGTAAAGTAAAAATATGGTAAATGTAGCTATCTACCTATGTCGTTAATTATTTTAGACTTCATTCAAAATAATTTTAAGGAAAAATACGTTTTATTGTTTTGTTATGAATAATTGTGTACATGTATATGCCACAGCATGATTCATTAAATATGTCAAATTATTTTTATTTAAAAAGGAGTAATGTTTCCATTACCTCACTCAAAAAATTAGACATCTAATGAATTACTTTGTAATGTTACAGGATCTCCGAGTCTCGCGAAAACGTACTAATTTAATTGGTGGAGTAATTGAATATGTACACTACTTTTAATTAGCAAATCCTCGTGGGACACCCACTTGTATATTCTCGTTGTACATCATTTGGCACTAAAAAAAATGTATATATTTAAACTTACATTGATATTACCCCCATCCCACTCAAAAAAAAAAATAATAATAATAAATTACCATATTTTTTTATAATTAATTTTCGATTTTTTAATCGCCATCATACGATTAAAACAACATTTTAGACTCAGAAAGAGTTAGTTTCCCCACTTATTCAAAATGTTTATTTTTTCTTAACAGAAAAAGTATGCCACACGTTTTTGTAGATCTATCAATTTGGTTCATTTTGTTCTTAATTAAAATAAATAAAACAAAAATTAAAGAAAACAACTTTTTTGAAATTATATTACTACATTTTTATATCATATATGAGTACAGTATTTTTAGTATTTTAATTTTCAAACTTAAGTAGTTTTTTAATGTTTTTTACTTTGTAAACTTATTTTATGTTGAAATTTATAAGAGATAAACATTTGAGATAAATGTTTTTTGAAAATATTGTTTTGCTACTTTTGTAATAGTTGGTTTAACTCCCCAACCGTTTAACAGTTATTTGCAATCAATATAACTGAATGTTACAATATACGCCACATACGTTCAATGGAAAACAATATCATGTCAATAAACTTCTTAACTTTTATTCGTACCTCCTTTTAAATCGCAAGTTGATGATACAAGTTATATGTAATATGTCAAAAAAAATGTGTTTTTGTTTATACAAAAACTAATTTGTTATAAGTAATTTAGATCATTTGAAGCATAGATATCATATTTACCAACTGAATTTAATCTATTTTAAGGTGCTTTTATATGCATAATGTCTATGCAATTAAAATAAAAATTAAAAACGATCACGAGGTCGAATTATACTACTACTTTTGAAGATGCATACTTGATTGCTTTTACATTTAATCTGACCACGATGACCACATAAATCAATGTACATCAGCATAATCCAAAACAATTGAATCTTTACCGCATATCATGTTATATGGTATGTGTGTGTGTGAGTGTGTGCTTGTTTAATATATATATATATATTATGCTACATTGACGGAAACATAACAGTTGCATTTACATTGATTTCCAATCAAAGCGGTTCATCTGCAGACTATTATTATTGTGTATCGCGTTATCAGTACGTTGCACAAAATAATTTTATAATAATATTCTAATCGAATAGATTGAGCTTCTATTTGTACCTAATAATTAAAGTTTAAAGTCGTTCGCACAAATGAATTTTGTTTTTTTTATGGTAATAACGCTAATAAATCTCTAAAAAATATATCAAAATAAAAAGAAATCTTTTCTTAAAAACTCGAGTTTAAACAATCACAAATATCTTTGGTTTGTAAACGTGTAAAGAGTGAAGTAAAATTAATTTCATCTAGATTTGATATTTTAATTTATTTTATATACTTTTTTATTCAATGGATTCGGTTATAAATTATGATATATAATTATTTTAAGTTTTTGTTTTTAATATGAAATTTGATAAAAAAAAATATTATTTCATCAAAACTATTGTATTTTACTTTATAAACATACTAATACAATTATATATATATATATATCTGTCGTTTATAATCGTATAAATATAACACGAATATTATCATACAATATAAATATGTTTTGGGATACCCGCCTTATAGCTTATTCAAACATGAATGTTTGATAAATAATAGGCTGGTTAATATACACAATTATGATTATAATTGTGTATATTTATAATAAAAGGGGTTATGTAGTTATAAAAAAATGTATTTGCAAACCTAAAAAAACACTTGACCGTATTTTTTTTATCAATATCGGCACAAAACATCATAAAATAAATATGAAATTAAAAAAAAAATACATAAATATTAATCGTACAACTTTTGTAGTAAAAAATAATAATGTTATAAACCACAAAGACAGTAAAAAACACAAGTGTATTCACAAAATTATAGTTTGATACATTTATTTTAATTTGGATTATTGGGTTCAAAAGCTGTGAAGTCACTTAAGTGGCTAAATTTTTTTATTATTTAAGGCCTTTTCGTAATATAATTTAAGTCTGTCAGAAACGTTTTTTATACGTGAAGTTAGTCCACTATACCCATAGAATATATAAACAGTGAAAATATTAGTATATTTATTATACCTTAGCTGATTGATCTAAAACCAAAAAAAAATTTCCTTCATAAATTTATTGCTACAACGTTACAAAAAAATTATGTTATTAAGAAACAGTTAATAATTTTAGTTTAAACATATTTTTTAAACCATACCAAAATTATTTAAAAATTTACAGCATAGTTAAAAAAAAATCAATTGAATAGCAATTTACTAATATCTCGATAAAATATATATAATATTATAACAATTTAAAATTTCTGAACAAAATTTGAACTGAACCAAGTCTCAAAATGTATTAAATAAATTTCAATATTCGCATATCAAAAACACTTAATTTTTGTTCATGTATATCACTAATATTTTTAAAAAATGTACTATCATATTTATACTTTTGTACTATTAATAAGAATAATACACTGTTATTGCATAATTGTATTTCTAATTATTATTATTATTATTATTATCTAATTATTTGTAAGCAAACCGTAAGTATAGACGTTAACTACATTAAGTTTACTAAAGAGTGGGGTAAATTAATAAAAATAATTCTGTATTTAAACTACATGTTATAAAAAATAAAAATTACCATGTTCATGTCCCGTATGTCAACTCCTTTAATGAATAACAATTATTTTAGTCCGTGTCTATGGCACCATCTTTGATCTGATGATCAACCTTCCTTTTGGGTTTTCATTCATTTATATGGTATTTTATGCACGTGCCTTGTTCAATTATAAATGCAAATACATGTCATGTGAAAATGATACCACCATTGAACTATATATCTGTACACACATGAATCTGATTTATATTTTTAACACGAATTATTTACTAGTAAACAAATTGAATTTGATGGCCTTATAATAATAAAAATAATAAATGTAACAGTAATGGTAAAAAACAACTTATTAAAACTTATTAAAATATTATTATAAAAAAAAAGTAAACGGCCATAATACAAAGATACCTTGCATTAATAAGCCCAACTTACCAAGAACTTTATATTACATTTTTCAGCATTTGACTAAACACATTTTTTTCTTATCAACATTTATGTGAAAAAATTAGAATTAATTGAAAACTATCAAATTTTTTGTTAGCCAATATTACTAAACATATATATTTAAAATAATATTAAAGTTTTAACAAATTGTCATTTTTTCTTTGATTATTTTAAAAAGTATAGTCAATTTTCAATTTGAACCTCCCAAAAATGCATACTAGATCCATTTGCTACCAAAAATTTTAAAAGTTAATGATCAACGTATTTTTTTTGCTACTAGAAAAAGTTTTTCCAGACACAAAAAAAACACCCATCATTGTAAAATCAATACATTCATCGCTGTACGCTCAGATTCTATAATGTTCAACAGAATTTGGTTTATTCAAATAATAATGTTTTAAAAAACAAGAAACTAAAATGTAAATATTATGGACAGTTTTTTTTTCTATTTTGATATATTAAAAGTCTTTTTTCGATCTAAAAAAATGTAAATGCACTTGAACAGCCTTAAATGTTTTTTTTAAAATAATGTTTAAAAAAAAAGTGTAATAAATACACATAAATTCATAACCAATAGCTCCCTTATCCCGCTCGAAATTTAAAACCATCTACGGTGTATATATTTAAAAAAACAAAGTTATTTATATGATTACCGTAGATAGAAATTTAAATATTTTTACTAAAAAACGGTGAAAGAAAGTGTTCATATCAGCGTACAATTTATAATATATAAACCACAGGGTATTCAATATGATGCAGGTATACAACTATGGTTACTGGTGAGCAATGTTAGCATAACAAATACAGTTAAACAAGATAAAACCAAAGGTCAACTAACACAACGAGACATAAACTATTCAAACATAATCTTATAAATAAATTATTGCCATTAAAACATAAAAAAAAAAACATAATTAATTTAGTATATTTAGGTAGTGTACCAAATAATTCTATTATTTTATCTTATGTATTATATACACATATTTTACCTATACATATCGTGTAAGGTTTTTGGACAGATTTACGATTAGGATGGTACTTGTGTTCTAAACTTTACAAGAAACAAGTTAGCTGCACTTAAAAAAAAATTTTAAAAAGCTTTCAACACGATTATACAAATCGACACTAAATAACGATCGGAAAAACTATAGCGGCATTCTAACAGAGATTATACATCCTTAACGGAGAGAAAATAAAGTTATCATAAGGATAAACTATAAATAATATACACATAACGTTAACCTTACCGAAATTTTCGAGATGACTGGATAGGATTTCAGCAGATATCGATATATATATATATATATATATATACATCACGGGTTAGGTAATAAGGATAAAAACAGGTAGACATAACTGAGGATATTTTAGTTGTATGGCGGTTTTATTTATATTCTCTGGTAAGGAAATAACAAGCGCTATTTCAAGTTTTAAAAATATTATTGAACATATTATGTTTGTAGCACGATACAAGTCGGTCCAAAAAGTTTGAGTGAACGCGTTGAACAAAATCTCGTAAATGAATGCAGTTTCTGTTTTTTTTTTGCATTTTGTACGTGAACACAAAGTGACACTCCGCCGCTCCGTCGTGGTAACTAAACGGCATTACCAGACGGATAAAATAAGCTTTTTCAGACGTCCCCACTCCCATCCTGTGTTGAAATTAACCCGTGACCTACCCTGTATATATATATATATATATTATGTATACGGTGATGCACAAAGTGAAAAATGTCCTTTAATGATTTATTTATTCAAGTTTTGATCATTAATTTTATATCGAAATTCCAAAATTCATTATTTATATTGAAGGTTAATAGGATGCGTATAATTGGTGAATCACCCTGTTTATATTATAGTACCTACATATATATATATATATATTAATGTCTGTCTGTCTGTTCTTTATGTATTCCCAAACCGTTCAACCGATTGCCATTAAATTTGGGACAAAAATAGATTAGACAACTGAAAAGAAGATTGGTTAATTTAAAAAAGTAGAGGTTCAACCCTGGGAGGTTACTCATACGAGGATTTTAAAATTTACGATGTAAATATTTGTTTATAAATGGTTGCTATTGGTAACCATGGTCTATTTATTT
The DNA here is from genome assembly GCA_014851325.1 of Pentalonia nigronervosa. Lineage (NCBI taxonomy): Eukaryota > Metazoa > Arthropoda > Insecta > Hemiptera > Aphididae > Pentalonia > Pentalonia nigronervosa. The sequence continues at coordinate 1,694 of JACXSJ010000473.1, read as the reverse complement.
ATAAGGCTGTCAATGGTTACATATTTTATAATTATTATAATTATAGTAAGAGGAGTATATCATATACACATTTTTGCAAATAAATTTATAGAAAACTAATCTTTGGCACAGCAACCATCATAATGTTTTTCATGTACCTACCTAATTCTGATTTCACTCACATACGCACCTCATGGGGTCAGCAAAGTGCTAGATTGCCTATCTAGGTGGTTTAAATGGTGTTTAGGTGTAAATCACTTCAGATTAATCTTAACTTAATATTTAGCTCATACAATGCTGAGCGAGATAGCTAGTATATATATATATATATATATAAATGGATATGTTGGAGACAAAAGTATATAAATACCTAATACGATAATGTCGTGAGCTGTTATTTTCAGATAAGAATGTGCTGATGACTGACGCCTGACGATATATAATATACACACAACACGCAAATCTGTGTGATTGAAACACAAACAATGTAGGTCAAGTTTTAATTTTAAAAAAAAAAATTCAACACTTTATATTTTATATTAAGGTCAGATACTACGTTTTTGACAAAAATATTATTTTTACACTTTATTTTAGGTTTTTCAATTTTTTTTTGATAACAACCAGTAATATTTTATAGTTTTTTCGATGTTTACATTTCGAAAATTGATAGACATATACATATTATACCAAAATGATCGATAAATATTAGAATAAAAACAGTAATAAATGTAATATAAAAAAAAAAATATAGTTTATCTTAAATTAAATACTAAAAAGAAAATGTTGAAAAACGTTAGCATTTATTTTTTTTTTTTTGAAATTACTAGAAGTGTCGCTGTCAAAAGAATCACTCTATCTATATATTTTATAGATTTCTCATTCCGATTCGAGTATTATTATTTACAGAAATTATAAAATGCACGCGATAGATATCTATCACTGAACCTTGTACGACTTCACGGTCGTCCCTTCCACCCGACCGGTGCATGTCTTCCGGGTATTGTCTCCGATTCCGGTCAATGCATTTCCGACGATGGTCGTCACGTCCGGCAATAAAGGGTGCACATAACCTACCACCGCCCCTCGAGAATGACCTTAACGGGTCTGAGGGGCTTTTGCGTGCACTGGATATGTTTAAATTATTATTATCCCTTCGATTTTTCACTTGAGAGTCGTGATCCTACATTGCAAATGGTTTGTGCAAGGTATGACAATTATATCGTTTATTTTTTTTTTTAGCGTATAATAACATAATACGAAATATTGTTTGAAACAGTATGTGCAACAAGGGCGTTTGAATGGAAACAACACGCGGTGTAATTGATGTAATCACGGGCGTGTAATTATTTTTTGATTATAGCAGGCTGGGATTTGTATAATTTACTTTGAACGTTTGAAAAAAAATGATTAACTGAATTTCTAATCCGCAAACAAATGGTGCGAGATACTGATTTTTTTTTTTGTCAGTCGTTAAAGATAATATAATTAACAAAATATCGCTGAATTATATTATTCATTTATTATAGTATTATTACACACATATTTTCGTTATTAATTTAAATTTTTGAAAAACTTTAAAAGTCTTTATATATTTTTAATGTACGTAATTACCTACTAATGCATAATTGCCAATGCACTAGCAGTTTGATTTAATTGGATTTTTATTCTGGTACTGTTAGTTCAAAATTATAAAATTACAAGTGTAATTTGGCAAT